>JAIPRM010002742.1:0-19761 GCA_025469315.1 Stegophylla sp. TES_Ste_2020
AAAATTTCATTGCAAATATTTTGGTGTAATAAAATTTCTTACGGACAAAGAATTAAACATTTTACAAGGGTAAGACTGAAATAAAGTCGAAGATATTACAGACAGATATTGCGAAATATCTATATATATTAAGCATTTAATTACTGAAGGTTGATTATGTTTTATTGCATCTTACGTATTTTTCAACGTTGTATACGATGGTGTGAATTAAAATCCACATGCAACAATAGTTTTCTATATATTTTGAAAATTCAATATTTTCGGTTATTATACCGATAAACATTTAGGCGGCACACAAAACACCCCTTGCGTATGTCCCTGCCTTAAGAAATTTTATTGCATCAAAATATTCCCAATGAAATTCTCTAATTTGTTCTAATATTTAATATTATGAATTAGTAAATTAATATATACCTAATTTATGAAATATTGAATATAAAAATTCTTTAATTGTATAAACATACGTATACTCATAGTTATTTTGTATAATTTATTTGTGGCCAACAAAAAAAAAAAAGTTTAAACTCTATTTTTATGGGGATAAGAATTTTGAAAATTTACATGGGGGGGGGATGAGATTTTTGAAAAATTACAGGAGGGAATAGAATTAAAAGGTTGGGAACCACTGTTCTAGACACAAATCTGGATTTAAAAAGTTGCTGGTCGAGACTTTTTGACAAGTATTTTCATAGAAAAATAAATAGAAAAAAGAAAGCCGGACGGCGGACATACTTCGCACCACGGATATTCTTCACTCCTCGGTTTAGATACTCTAAGAGATTGTGTAGAGTTTTTGAGAAACGATAAATCATTTCTTCAATAAGACGATTCTGAAAGAAGGAAATTAATAATATATAATAATATAATAATAGTCGTCATTTTCAACACACCCACATAGGCTTAAGCAGACGTTGATGGCAGGGGGCCATTGGTTTGTCGCCTATACTTACAATGGTGCAGGCAGACATTTTTATAATAATTTGAATAATTATATAATACTTTATAATACTTTTGATTTTTTGATGTTTAAAAAATTATGAGAAGTTAATAAAAGAGAAATGTAAAGAAATGAATCCAATATAGAAAATAAAAAAATCTATATATTGGATCAAAACATGTTTTTAAAAAACATAATATGGTTGACAACCACACATTTTTGGAAATAATACTATAGCAAATTGATATATTGTTTATCTTATCATGAATTAAATAAGAAAATACAGAGAATGGCCACAAATTATTTACAATTATCTTGTGAGAAATTGAGATACAAATAATGATATAAAGGGGCAATAGAAATAGTTATCATATAAGGAATATTTTAAAATTATATGGATTTACATCAGTAGTTTTTTGGAAATTAAAATGAAATTTTTGATATGGTAAGAGATACATAATCATAACATTATTATTATGGTTATATCATAATAAAAAAGTAAATGAAATGGAAGGATTAAAATCAGAGAAATAAAAATGTATTATCCATGGAATATTATAACATCATATTGATTTAAATCAGTGGTTTTCTGAAATTCACTTTTATTTTAGTTCAGAACTATGAACATAATATTTACAAATATTATAGCACAATATTTTGCTACGATTATAATCTTAGAAAATCTTTTAAATTATAATTATCCCAGTATTATTGAATACGGCCGTAACAATTATACTGTAAGACAGTAATAGAAAAATAGTATTAGTAAATGTAATTTGTTTCATACCAATAATTTGTCTACACAGCTTTGTCAATTAACTTAATATTGATGAGCAATATACCTATCAGATAAACAAATTTTAAAGGTGTTCTTATTTTTATTTTACATATTTTTATCAGTTTTATGTTAATATTATCATAAATTTACTGGTATCTACAATTTTCTATACATAGGTTCTCATTATTTACCTATTCAGTATTCATTACACATTCTAATTTCTAAATGTGTATAACATTATATTTTAAGTACACTTGTTTTATAATTATATATATATTATTATTATTTTATTTATTTAAATTCTTTACATAAGAATAATGGGCCCCACTGTGCAAGCTCATGTGGAGGCCCTAATATTACATTGAAATTAAAACATTTAATACTTATTGGCTTTTCAAACATTTTAAATGTAATTAATATAGTTATATAATTTAAACATATAGGTAGGTGTACTATATTATTATTCATTAAATAATAATTAAAAATATATATATATACATTTATAATGTTCCCAATAAATTCCCGATCTGGGGAATACTCCCTGGGAACTTTCCTTAACAAAATTCCTGAGAATTTGCACATCACTAGTTCTAACACACTCAAACAAGTAAAATCTAGCAAAACTAGGTGAGAGAGTTATTATAATGTGTAAAACAAATATTGCAAAGTATGTTTTTGCTATTCTTAATAGGTATGAGATTGTTATCTTTCGTAAAATATAATATGAGTATAGGTATATATTCAACTTACTGCAATATGAAATACCGATAACAATACTCAATAATGTAGTACATTCCAATACCATAATTCCCTATATTTTTGTAATAAAATATTTAAATTAAAGGAATAGAAAATAAAGACACTTCAAAAATTAATATCATTTATTCCGCATATTAGAAAAAGTTAAAATAAGACGAACAAAAAATAATTCCCAGATTAATTCATTACAATTGAAAAAAATATGTATCAGTATGACAATTTACAATAAATTTTATCATATAGGTATACCATATAGGTTTACAAATAATTGTTGCACCTAAGTTTTAATAGAAAATGAATAAGAAAAATATTAAAAGACAGTACCTATATAAAAGTTCATATTTTTAAATGTTTTTAAATTAGATAGTTAGGTTTTCTGTTTGATATCAATCCTTAACAATCCAAAAAATTTGAGGCCAACAGTACATCAAAAGACATTTCAGGTGGAATCGAAAGACTTGGTACTTTAGTTGAGGTTCTTGAGTGAGTAAATTTGTGTGATAAATACTCACAAATTACTTGCAAAACATGTGAGCTACAAAAAATAAAGAGAAAAAAGTTAGATACTAAAATTTGTATGGGCGACGTACTACTTACGGTATGCCCCTTAAGTTAACTACGTTGGTTTCGTTTTCAGCAAACTGTCCAGGACCACTTAACATGGATTTGATAGTATTCGACATTAATGCGTGTTCTCTTTTTATTATAAATTCATGTCCGTCGCTCGAGATCAGTTTGATGTACATCGAATTGGAACCTTCACAACTTCCATTCTGCGAATTTTCTTCTTTCTGAAATGTAGATATAACGAGTTTTCTTTATTAACTACAGTTTGATAATTATTCGTGTACAGCCAATAGGAGGGTTACACATATATTCATATTGAAATCACGGAAAATTTTAGCATCTGGTTACAATAATAACCAATATCCAATATTCGAAATCGTTATTTTATTTTTACAATTCGAATAGAAATTTATTTTTTAAGAAGCTCAACGATTTGTGGGGCTCGTGTCATGGTGGATGGCCGTGATTACCTGTCCTCCCTCAGCCATGTCGACGTCCATCTTGAAACAGAACCTAACGGTGGCAATGGAAAAAAGTCCTTCGTAATGCGAAAACAATCACCCGACACGAAAAATGCAAATAAGAGACGACGTACAAGGAACGTCCCGAGGAAAACAAAAACTAAAAAGAAAACACAGCTTGCTCAGAGGCGAGAAACTGCGAAATCACCGCCCTTTGTAGTCGTTTAACAAATACCTTTGTAGTCGTTTAACTAGCGAGTGTGAGTACGCCGTCTATGGAGTACGTGCACAGTGTGGCCAATCGATGTCGCTAATAAATGACGTGGAATGTATACCCTGTAGCGTCTGTTTAGAGATTATGACCACGGTTGTGGTAACGATAGTTCTGGGTTATCAGTATTAATCAACGGATATCATCGTTCATTGACGATAGTGTCATAGCCAGAACTTTTTAATGAGAGAGACAAAAAAAATAAATAACCAAATTAACATAAATAATATAATGAAATCAACTCATGATCTTACGAATTTCAAGGGGCCGAGAATAAAATTCGTTTTATCGAGAGTTCGTTACATCGAAATTCGTAAAATCAAGAGAATACCTATTAAATTCGTTATAACGAGATTTTAAGAAAAATTCAAATGTTAATAAATTCAATGATAATTACCAGAAAAATTTCGTAATAGCAACATATTTATTTTTAAATATTTTCATAGAGTTATACACTTGAGACATATATATATATATATCGGCGCATCCGAATTGCGTCCATATATGATATTTTGTCTGAGTTTCTTCCTCGGATCATGGACGTAAATAGGGTCTTCAAATTCATAGGGCTTGAGCCCAAAAAGCAATGTCTATTTTTATCAAATTTTAAGGTGAGGGAGTCAATCACACAGTTATCTGTATTTTGTACATTCTGGAATGTAACCTAACGGTTAGGTTACATTCCAGATTCTAAGGTCTAAACGCTCAAGCCTATTACATTTGAAGCGTAAACAAAGCGATTCTAGTTTGTTTGCTTTTGAAACGGTTCATAAGAATGAGCGCTGTAAGCACGTAATCCTAGTGGAATATACCCATTATAAAATGTCGAGTTACATCAAATAAGATATTAATTTTATCTAAAATATTCTTGCCTATGCATTTAGCTTAAACATTTAGTAACACATCAATAAACATACAGTATTGTACTATGTAGGTAGGTAATTAATATTGTTTACAGAGTAAATAAATATCACATTTGTATTTTGCACCTATAATCAGTTTTATAAAAATATTTAATTCTCAATAATGTTATAACAATATACCTTACAATTTATTATATAATATACATGTATTCTGTGGCAACTGGCAAGACAGGATATTTGCAAAGGTCCCAATTTCTAAACGTACATGAAAGCGGCACCCGAGATTCTAATATCGTCATTAATCTTAATTTTTCTCTATAGCAACTTTGATGGTAGGCGTTTTCCAAATTATTTTATTCGCCTCAACTGTTACTTTACGATAATAGACAAGGTCTTCAGCTTTTCTTACTTCATGCAATACTTCATGATCTATCGATGAGCGGTTGAGGATTAATTGCTGATTAGGGTTAAATAAAATTTTTTTATAGTCTTCACGAAATCCCAATAAACGTTTCAGTGAAATGCAGCAGGAAAAATATGTAATCTCCATAAATGTCTTATTTTCATTGTCATCAAAATTCACGACCCATACCACATTTTCTAGCACAGAGGTTCCCAGAGTGTGCACTGCGGTGGCCTAAGAGCACCGCGAGCACTTTCCAAGGATACCGTGTTTCAAAAAAAATTATTTACAATTTTATTATAATCATTTTTTTGTCCTTGCAGCATGAGAGAACGTGTAGTTATTTGTTAAAAGTCCATGAATGAGTATTGAATCCCATCTCAGGGCAATACCCTCAAGCTTATCTTGAAATAATATCAGTTATATCAGTCGTTAAAGTAGGTAGTAAAACTATGACGTTTTACTATACCTACAGGTCACCAACAAATAATATTAACGACTTAATAACCAGGCTACAGGGTATTATAGATAGGTAGGTAATGAATAAGTAGATAATGATTGTACTGTAATAATGGGTAATATCAATATTGACATCAGTAGTAAAGTTGATAATTTCTTTCTGGACACGATGGCTCATTATAATTTTAAATCGTATATAAACATATTTACTATAACGTCAATTATAGGTAATCACTCATGTTTACACCAAATTTTTGTTAGAGCTTCTAATACTAAACTTAAATACAATGAAGCAGGAGTTGTACAAACGGAAATAACTAACCATTTTTCTGTAGTATTGATTATACGACCTACCGAAAGATATATATTTCAATATTAAAAATGACCCTACAAATTTTAATTTTAAAATTATAAATTACAATCTGATGAGTGACATAGTAAATATGGAAAATTGGTCAGCTATGAATAATACTACTAATGTAAATAAGTGCGTTGATGTATTTTACCAAAACATTCTTAATGCCATTGAAAAATCTAGTAAAATCAAAAAGATTAATTCTAAAAATTGCAGAATAAAAAAATGGATGAAAAAAGATTGTTAACTTCAGCATGCTGTAAAAATGATGTATCTAAAAAAGTACAAAATATCCTCTAAATCTCAAATTTATGAACATTTTATAATAATTACAGAAATAAATTTAACACAACTATAAGAAGCGCTAAAATACAGTTTAATAAAAATACGAGTAAGTTATCTTATATACAGTTTGATCCCAAACGAACTTGGAATATAATAAATGAAATAGTTGGAGTAAAAAATAGCAAAAACCCAAATGAATTTCTAGACAACTTAGTACCTGATGGCATCATTTATGATCCGCAAGTGTCCTTTTGATACTGCAAACGTTTTTAATGATTACTTTGCTATTGTCAGTCAAATAAATGTTAATAAATTAAGAAAATTTCCAAAAAAGACAAAGTCTTTCCAAGTATATTTTTTTTTAACGAAATGTTTCTTAAAAAAATACGAAAACTCAGAAACATTAAATATAATTAATAAACTCAAAGACAAAACAGCCTCTGGTTTCGATAAAATATCCGTGAAACTTTTAAAACGCATTTCTATTCCTATTATTGAACCTTTAACCTATTTACTAAATTTATGTATGAAATAATACAATTTTACGGAAAAATTTTAATTTGCCATTGTTAAACCTATGTTCAAATCTGGTAAGAAAAAAACAGTGTTAAACTATAGTCCAATTTCCATACTCTATAATTTTTATAAAATATTTGAAAAAATAATTAAATCTAGACTAATATCCTTCGTAGACAGTAATGAACTTTTGTCTAAAAACCAATTTGATTTTAGACCAGGTAAAAGTACAATACAAGACCTTTATTCAACGACTAAATTTATATATAACAAAATTGATGAGAATGAGAAAGTAATGGCACTTTTTCTAGACATTGCAAAAGCATTTGATATGGTTGATCACAATGAACTTATCAGAATACTGTTAAGCTTTGGAATAATCAAGAAAGTTTGTAGTGGTTTAAAAGCTTTCTGGAAAACAGGATTCAAATGGTAATTGTAAATGGTGATGTGCTTAGCAATTAAATTTGTATTAATTTTGGTTTAGAACAAGGTAGCGTGTTGGGGCCGGTTTTGTTTGTATTCCATATAAACCATATTTGTAACTTATGTATTGATGGATTGATAGTTACTTACGTAGATGATACTTGATTATTGTTATTCAGATGTCACTTGATAACAGACATGTTTTCTACAACGTTATACTTATCTATCAATTTATGGATTAAATAAATAAAACACAGGTAATTATATATTTTACAAGGAAAATTATTTATATCATTATGATAAAGTGGCTTCCTTTATTCAAGTCACTCGTGAGAAAATGTACAAAAAAAGCAGAAATCGTGGTAAATAAAATGTATAACGAGTTGAATGGTAAAAAACTGTCATTGAATATCATTAAAACTATTTTTGTCGCTTTATCAGAAATGAACCTGTTATTCCAATAATGAAATAATAATACTTTCGTGTAATTAAAAAATGTGTATTAGTTCTGTCATATTCTGTTATTTTCTGTCATAATTGTCAGAAAATAGTAAGAGTGAATAGATTTAAATATCCAGGTGTATTTATAGGTGTCATCTATGGCGAGATGTGCATATCAATAATTTAGTTATGCGTTTAAGATCTATTATTTTTAAAATATGTAAGTTAAACAAAATTATACCTGTTGAAACTATGCGCACCATATATTTAGCATTATACAAATCTATTTTACAGTATAGTTTAATAGTTTGGGGAGGAGCTGTTCAAATATTTCAATGAGACCTATAGAAGTACAACAAAATGTAATAGTACGAAATGCTTAAACTAAATGATTTACAAGGATTCTCTTCTCAAAATTATGAAGAGCTTAATGTGCATCCACTTAAATATCTGTACAAGCAATTTGTCATATTATACGAGTCAAAACAAATTATAAGTGAACAAGTTAACAAGCTTGATATTAGAGTGTATAACATTAACATTTGGTACACACGAAAAAAAAAAAATTGGTAAGCATTTCATTGAATATTTAGGTCCAACTATTTTTAATTCTATGCCTTTCCACATTAAAAAAAATGTATTTAATAATTTAAAGAAAAACTAGGATATTTATAAAATAAAATAAATTATATTTAAAAAACAATTTGTAAACTAAAATTATTTAAGAAACTTAACTTTGTATAGAAATTAATAGGTTTGTTATTATTTGATTAATATTTGTATTTGTATTTTTTTTCTTCCTTTGTTAAGTTTTAGTTGTATTATAACGTGTATTTCTATATGCTGTAACTCACATCAAATATCCCGCCACAAGCTACGCTTGATGGGATAAATTAACCAACAATTTTGCATGTTACATTTCATTTGCAATGTTATTATATTATGATCTTTTTTAAATAAAAAAAAAAATTTAATATTCTTTAAAAAGAAAAAACACAATGAAAAATATAGTCTTTTAATAGAAAGTCTCTTTTTAAATCGTTTAAAAAATGCCATGCTCAAGATAAGTATACTGACTAAATTATTTTAAATATTTTTGTTTATGCTAATCTAACGAATAAAATAAAAATGTGAAGAGATTTATGAACTATCAATTGTACAATTAATGAGAATTATGCTAAATTCGATTTGGATTAACTGTAAGGTAGACCCATATAATTTAACTATTACAGATCGTTTGAGACATTGACAATTAAATTGTATTAAGAGCGTTATTGTGAAAGCATGTTCAAGTCTATTACAGTGGCGTAGCCAAGGTTTTCTTATGAGAGTGGTTTACAAGTTTTGTTAATAAACTTACCTAGTGGCATAGCCACGGTGGGTGGAGGATTGAGGTGTATAATATAATAGGAACTATACACCAGAGCTTTGGACCAAAATCATTTATTCGGGATATGGGTGTTAACTACAAAAATCAGGTGTTTTGAGTTATTAAACATTTCTGGTTACGATTAAATATATATTTATTCGGGTTAATAATAATTTATAAGGTTAATTCAGATAAAAAAAACATATTACATATTTGTATATAAGTTTCAATGTAAATTCGATCTAATAATCAAATTTTTTTTTTAAAGTAAATTTAATACGAAATATAATTTAATCTGTCATTTTTTACCGGAGTAACATACACATTAAACCTCAATAACATCATTTATTAACTGAAGAACTTAAAAATTAAACATATTTATGTTGTGATTATTCACCAATATGTTTTCAATATTATTAATGTCGTAAAAGAATGTTGATTAGTACCAATGAGTTGTTACAAAAAGTGTTATAAAACAAAAGAATGTAAAAAATAAAATAAAAATATATATATATATATATATATATAAAACAAAAAATTTTTTGTTTTAAATAAGTTTTTTTCTGTCCTGATTTTTATTAGTGAACAAAAGGTTAAGAGCCATAAAGTATAATGTGTAGGCCTGTGCAATCCAGTCTGTTCGTGTCGCGTTTATAAGCAAGTTTTAAATACATTCCTTGAACTTTTCCTTATGCCCAATTTCTCGTATGTTTTAAGAAGCTGGGCTATATTTATGGCGAGTTTATGAAAAATTGCTTGAAGATTAGAAGAAAAAAATTTTAACCATTATTTTATATAATCATTATTAACTAGAATATACTTGAATCAAATAAATATTAATTTTTCACAAGCTAAATTTAATACATTCATCAATTATTAAAATAAAATAAATATTGATGAGGTGTCAGTATCATACATAGATACTAAAACACTTCAAAATACATATTTTTCGTTTTTATCATTATTTGTAGGAAGTAATAATTTTATAAGAGCCTCTTTTACCCACCGTCTAGTTTCACCGATTATTTTAAACCTTTTATTTTTACATTAGAACTTGCACTTTCATCGCAAAGAGCCATTCGATAATAATGTCTACATAATATGTATGCAACAATACATAACAAAAAAGCTTTACAGGACAACAAAATCGTATTGCATTATTGAGTGGAGCAAGAAGCTAGTATTTTCACAATGATATTTATTTTTATTTTTTTCTGTATTTTTCATATAGACATAGGCACTTGTTTAAAAGTGTTAATCAGCAACTTTTTTAATCAGAATTTCCCTCTATACGTTATTTTGGGAAGTTTCCTCGAAATTCTCAATATAGTTTGTCCAAAATTTGGTAAAATAACTAGAAAGTGTTTGATAAAAACTCCTGTTTTTTTGTAACACTTTTTTTCTCATAATTTCTTTTTCTATTCTCAGTTAATAATGGAATATAAAACTGGCCGAGCAAAAAATTATTTTACTGTGATATAATAATAAACTTTATGTATTTTTAAACAAAATAATTATCTTATATAAGCCAAAGCTCCATTCGGATAAGTTTTATTGAAGAAATTATTTTTTGCATCTTTAAAAATGAACACATCCACCAAGGCCTACCTAAGAAACAAAGAATACCCACGGCGCGAAGTATATCTAGCTTTTCAAAAGGATTGTCTGAGGTCAATGGTCAATGAGCCTTGCACTGTACTAGAATATTCATAAATAAAGTGTGTCTCAATTTCAAAACACAAGATTTAAAATCAGAATAAAAAAAATTCTGAAAAAAATGTATACTACAGTGGTGTTTTAGCCGACACACGTGAATTACAATGTCACGCCCTCATCCATTAGAAACACTATAGCAGATAAGTAATGTACAAAAAATTATTTATTTTAAAAACACTGAAAATACATTAACCTCAGAATTCATTGATCTCAAATACTATTGATTATGCCAATTTATTTTTACAACATAGTTCTCAACTTCTATACTAAAAGGAGTTTCAAATAAATAAATAAAATGAAAAGCTATGAGGTTGCTAGAACGTATTTATTTAAAAATGCAGTAGGTCAATCAATAAATGTGACTAATGTGAGTTAAACAAAATATTTACAAGTTACGTGGAGTTTAAAATAGACTTATGACGACAAAATAGACAAAAAAATTATGAATTGAAAATAGGTACCTACTTTACATAGACAATCAAATTCAATTAAAATAATTAAAAAATTTCCTTAACATTGTACTTTAAAAAGGCCACATTTCAAAATTCTAGTAAAATAGGCGAGGGACTTATCATAATGTGTAAAACAAATATTGCAAAAGAATGTATTTTTTCATTCTTAATATAGTATTGTTATCTTTTATAAAATTATATTTAATAAAATATAATTCAACTTACAACAACATAAAAAATACCGATAACAAAACTCGATAATGCAGTACATTCCAATACCATTATTCCCTATATTTTTGTAGTAAAGTATTTAAATTAACAAAGAATAGAAAATAATTACATTTCAAAAATTTCATTTAATCCGCATATTAGAAAAAGTTAAAATAAAAAGACGTACTAGAAACAATTTCTAGATTAATTAATTACAATTAAAAAAAATATGTATCAATATGACAAATTACAATAATTTTTATCATATAGGTATAACTGGTTTGCAAATAATTGTCACATCCAAGTTTTAATGGAAAATAATAAAGAAAAATATTATAAGAATAAATATATAAATTTCATACTTTAAAATGTTTTTAAATTAGAAGGTAGGTATTTTTGTTTAGTATCAATCCTTAACAATCCAAAAAATGTGCGGCCATCAGTAGTTCCAAAGCGTATTGAGGAGGAATTGGAAACACTGGTACTTCAGTTATGCTGTTTCTGTAATGAGCTTTGTATGTAAAATACATACAAACAAAATGCAAAACATGTGAGCTACAAAAAAAGGATAAAAAAGTTAGATACCAAGATTTGTACGGGCAACCACTGGCACTTACGGTATTTCTCTGAAGTGAATTTCGTTGGTTTCGTTTTCAGCAAACTGTCCAGGACCACTTAACATGGCTTTGATAGTATTCGACAATAATGCGTGTTCTCTTTTTATTATAAATTCATGTCCGTCGCTCGCGATCAGTTTGATGTACATCGCATTGGGACCTTCACAACTTCCATACTGCAAGTTCTCTTCATGCTGAAATGTAGACAACGAGTTTTCTTTATTAACTACAGTTTGATAATTATTCGTGTACAGCCAATAGGAGGGTTACACAAGTTTCATATCGAAATCACGGAAAATTTTAGAATCTGGTTACAATAATAACCGATATCCAATGGTGGAAGTCGTTATTTTATTGTTACATTTCGAATAAAAATTTATTTTTTAAGAAGCTAATCGATTTGTGGGACACGTGTCATGGTGGTTGGCCGTGATTACCTGTCCTCCCTCAGCCATTTTGACGTCCGTCTTGAAGCAGAACCTAACGGTGGCAATGGAAAAAAGACCTTCGTAATGCGAAAACAATCACCTGAAACGAAAAATGCAGATGAGAGACGATGTAAAAGGTACGTCCCGAGGAAAACAAAAACTAAAAAGAAAACACAGGTTGCTTGGAGGCGAGAAACTGCGAAATCACCGCGCTATACCTATCACCTTTGTAGTCGTTTGACCAACGAGTGTGAGTACGCCATTTATGCAGTACGTACACAGTGCCGGCCAGTTGATGTTGCCAATAGCTGACGTGTAATAGATAACCTTTAGCGCCTGTTTAGGGATTATAACCACGGTTGTGGTAACAATGGATCTGCGTTATCATTGTTAATCAACGGATATCATCGTTCATTGACGATAGTGTCATAGCCGGAATTTTTTAATGAGAGAGACAAAAAAAAAAAATAATAACCAAATTAATATAAATCATATAATACAATCAACTCGTGATATAACGAATTTCAGGAGGCTGAGAATAAAATTCGTTATATCGAAAGTTCGTTACATCGAAATTCGTTATAACGAGATTTTAAGAAAAATTCAAATGATAATAAATTCTATGATAATCACCAGAAAAAAACTTCGTAATAGCAACATATTTATTTTTATATATTTTCATAGAGTTATACACTTGAGTCATATATATATATATATCAGCGCATTTGAATTGCGTTCATAAATGAAATTTTGTCCGAGTTGCGTCCGCGATTTTTACACGACACGTCCGAGATGCAGTGCCTAATTTTGTGAGCAATACGTCACACTGTGCTTAATACGAAATTCAATGTATGTAATACGAAATTATAAATATGTGTTGTAAGATTAATTTGTGACAAATTTTGTTTTACTTTAACTAGAAACGAATTAAAAATTATATATATTTTTTTTAAAATAGAGTACCTATAAAACTATTTGTGTGACTGTGTGTATTAGTTATGTTCTAATATAACCACGATTTTAAGAATATCCGTGGTGCGAAGTATGTCCGGCTTTCTTGTTTATACTTTACTTTGCTTTACTTTACTTTACTTTTTTTTTTTCTAATATATAAAGGAAAAAATAAATGTTAAAAAAATGTTCAAAATTCATTTTTAAAATTTTCTTGCGCCAAAATCTTTCTTATATTATTTTCTGTCTATATTTAAATTTTCATAAAGTTCGGATCAAAAAATGATGGTTTCCGAGTCGTTATTGTCAAATTTTGGGTAGTTTTTTCCAAAAAAAAATGTAGGCTTGAGATATGTAAAAAATGACCTCTCTAAGGTACCAACTAGAGCCAATCCGGTTTCAAAAAGTTACTAATCGAAAATTTTGGACAAGTAGATCTATACGTAAAAGTGTATACAGAAACAAAAATAAACATCATTGGATCATTGTAAAAACACTAGCTTCTTTACTTCGTTCAGAATCTAAAATAATAATAATAAACAAATAAATGGTTTTGATACAATTATTTAGAATAATTGATAAATGGTTCAAAAAAAAAAATATAATAATAATTTCACATTCCCCTCAACAAAGCTTCCCACTCACTATTACACATAAGCAGGGCTCGGGACTTAAAGCATTTGCTTATTTGCTTATTTTTATGGATTGACTTAAAATGTAGCAGAGTGCTATAGAAGTGTATGTCATATTACAACACAAACAATTATGAAATTTGAAAATACTTTTTTTTGCTTTTTTCAGCGATTTTTCAAAAAAATGCTTATTTCAAGTTTTTCTGATAATTATTGCTTTTTTGACCAGTTTTTCTACTTTTTTATAATTTTCTCCTGCAAAGTTGTTTTTGATAGAATTAAAATTAAAAATAATTCTTAACTTATCTACGTTGTCGTGTAGTCGGTCGCCGTCTGCGGCATCGTTTGTAGGGTTAACAAAAATATTCCAATGTTCAAAATAGAACTGGATTTTGGGGATACAAATTAATATAATTGAGTTCATGTTTATCAGTCTATCACTAATTTTTCGATAAATAATATTATTTGACCATCGTGGGTTTATAGGCGTGATAAATACAAATAATATTTTGATTTCAAAGTTTATTAGTCGATTGGCGTTCACATTCGTCGTGTTGCATTTGTCGTTTAACATTTGATCATTTTGATCATTCAATGCAATAATGACTGTAAGACTTAATTAATTTTTTTTTTCGACTATTTGTAAATATCATTTATAAATTATTTTTCAGAAAATCCATAAAATCCTCAGTTTTGAAAATGAAGTTTAATTTTTTTTATAATATAAAGATAAAAATTTATTTTTAATTTTATTGTTTTTTTTTTAATAAATATTTTTCCTTAAATTTAAGTTTTTTAAATGCTTATTTGAGTGCTTATAATGATGTTTTTAAGTGCTTTTTTAAACGCTTATTTTAATGATTTTAATATAATTATATTATCAATTTTGAGTTAAGTACAGCATTTTGAAAATTTCGGAAATTTCTCATTTTTATCAGTTTTTATGTAATAAAATTTTTAATTTTTGATATTATGACTTGAAAATTTAATATGATCTCACTGACATATATGTCTAATTAACCTGAAAAAATCTCAAAAATCGTTAGTCAGCTTTTTTTTATACTTGTTTGAAGTTAGAATTTCGACGAAATTCGTTATTTTTACCTAAAATTACGCACTTTAACATACATAAAAAAATATGATGTATAATGAATCTCTCTATGTAGAGAATTTCATTGCGAATTTTTTGGTGCAATAAAATTTCTTACGGACGAATAATTAAACATTTTACAAGTGTTTGATTAAAAAAAAATTCACGATTATTTATTTTTTTTTTTTTTGATACCCTAAACGTAGTTGTGTATTTTTTATCTCAGAAGTAGAATGGATTGATATTGATTTCTATTTGAAATGTTAATTTGAATTTTTATTTTACAAAATTGAAGAAAAAGAGTTCCTTAACTTATAGGGAAAAATATAAAAATAAAATATATCAAAGCAAAGTTTCATTTTGTGCATATCCTTTAAATTTTTTCAATATTGTAAATTTTTTTTTTTCAATTTAACATTTCAGAAAAAAATTAATCTCGGCCCATTCTTATTCTGGAATAAATATACGTAGTTTAAACTCCTGATTCCACAAAAAAAAATTTCATATATTTTAAATGAGGCAAAATTACGGTTTTTCATAAAATGATTAAAAGAATCTCAAATTTATGGGTAAAAAAAGTTTCGAAAATTACAAAATAATTTACGAATCATACAGTACCAATAATGAATGGTAATATAATTTTTTACAGAAATCTGATGAGGTCAGGCAGATGGGCCACGTGATTTGACTCAAAATGCCTCACGTATTTCCAAACTTTATCAAAAGCATCTAATCATCTTTTATATACATTTCGTAGTAGCATTTAATATTAAACCGAAGTTATTTTGTACTTTATTTTAATTGTCAAATAGCTGTTACATTTCCATATGATTTTTTTAAATATAATTATTAGTTGATCAAATATTTCTCCATTTTTGATTTTCTTTGATTTTGGTTTAGAAATATGCTGTTTTTATTCCGTGTCAAATATATTAATAATTAATATAAATAAAATTATAATCTAACATGAAGTTATAAATTGTTTAAATGAAGCTGAAAAGAGTATGAAAAAGGTTTTATTTACAGTAAAGTTATCTGTGCTTGTATAATTATTATCAGTTATTTGCACTTTTCAAAATATTTTAATTTATAGCGTTTATCGACAAAATAACATTTACCACTTGCCTGTAACAAAAATTAAAAATGTTTAATAATAATGAACTGGAACTTTTTGTTCTTATTATCACAAGTCATAGAGAAATTGTTATCGGAATATTTATGTGAATTTTGACTTATGATTGTATCAATAACTATAATTTTGACCATTGACATTTGAAAATGCTTCATTCCAAAAGGTCAAATAAATTATGACTTTTGGACTTTTAAATACATTTTTCCTTCCAGAGATTGAGTACAATTTTTCAAAGAGCATCTCCTCAGACACAAGACAGTTTATACAGTGGTAGTATCAATTAGTACCTAACTAAATTGTTTTGTCATGCATTTTGTACAAAACTTATATTTGGTATTTATATATTTTGATAGTCATGTGTAGCAACTGCCAATTTCTAAATATTATCAATCAGTGCTTCAACCAGGGAGGTCCCAGGTCAGATAACCTTCCCCATGGGCTATATTTAAAATTATTATTTTTATTAATGTAATTTAGAGCAATAAAATATACTTCTATAAACCTTTATTAGTAGGATTCGGAACTTATTTCTCTCTAATTTTGAAGGAATATACACCTTAAATAATTGAAATATATGAAAAAATATGCAACAATTTTTTTTCTTTTTATTGCAATAAGAAAACTTTAAATTTTAATTTTGGACCATTACTATTTATTTATTTATTAGTATGTTTAAGATTTTGAGTGGAGCGAAGAAGCTAATGTTTTACAGAGATGATTATTATTTTAATTATTTCTATAAACACTTCTGTATAGAAATACTTGTCCATAAGTTTCGACCAACAATTTTTTGCATCAGAATTTGCCTTAACATTGTTCTTGAAATCGGTCACTTTTAAAAATTCTTAATAGTTTTTCCAAAATTTGACAATTTTTATAATTCTGTTGTTGCACCCGTAAATCAATAGATTTTTTTTTTATTATTTTCGATGTCAAAATTGATTTTCAAAAAATGATGGACGTATCTGTTCTACCCGGAATTTCAATTAATTTTAATGTTTTAATTAATATTTAAAATTTTGTATATCGAATACATTTTGACAATCACTAATATTAACTTGTAATATAGTTTAATTGTACACATCACATGCAATTTTATTATGATATAGATTGAAACCCTGTTTGGAGTGTGCTACCAGGCGTGGATTCAGAAAGGGATATGGGTGCTCGAGCACCCCCTGTCACATTAACCATACTACATAAAATTATATAAAATTATTAACTGACTAAAAAATATGATATTTTTTAACGCAATCGCTTTCCACACTTGAGTGAAATTGAAATGCAATAAAGTGTAGGTAGATAAATTTATAATAAAAAACGCTGTATATATTCCTCACCATGGGTTTTGTTTGATCGTTAATTGGGATTTTTAGGTGTCTTAAATTTTAAAGAAACGATAAATCATTTTAAACTTTAAAGGCGTTTTTGTCAATATATGAGTAGTTTTTCCAACATTTTGAACAAACTATTGATGATTTGAAAAAATTCTGATTCATAAAGTTGCTGGTCGAAACTAATGGGCAAGAATTTCTATGTGAAAAAATAAAATAAACATAATTTTAAAAATATTAGCTTCTTTACCTCACTTAGATTGTAAAACGTAAAATAAACTGATTAAATCATCATAGTAAATTAAACAAATGAAGTAGATAATTTATTAAATGTCTTTTTTTCTAATAGAGATATAAATATATAATTTATTTTACATAGAGATTTATATTAAGGTGAAATAAGTAGTTAGCTGCTATTAGAATTTAGTTCTATTGATTGAGCATCTCCTATTAATAATTTCTGGATCAGCACCTCACACCTGTGTGCTACAGTATAGAAACTGAATAGTTTAAAATATAGCAATATCCTGTGAACATTAAAATAGTCTTGTTATTGTTTAATTAAAATGCTTAATGTGGTAAATTATATGACAAAGATTCTTTTAAAATAGCTTATATTTGTTGATATTATAGCACAATATTTTGCCACGATTATTATCTTAGAAAATCTATTAAATTATAATTAGCCCAGTAATAATGAATACGGCTGTAACATTAATACTAGTGAGAAACAGTAATAGAAAAACTGTATTAGTAAATGTAATTTATTTCATACCAATAATTTGACTACAACGCTTTGTTAATCAACTTAATATTGATGAGCAATATACCTATCAGATAAACAATTTTTTGAAGGTATCCTTTATTTTATTTTACATAATTTTAATCAGTTTTATGTTAATATTATGATAAATTTACTGGTATCTACAATTTTCTATACATAGGTATTCATTATTTACCTATTCAGTATTCATTACACATTCTAATTTCTATAAATGTATAACATATTTTAAGTACACTTGTTTTATAATTATATACAATATACATATATACATATTATTATTTTATTTATTTAAATTCTTTACAAAATAATAAAGGGCCCCACTGAGCAAGCTCATGTGGAGGCCCTAATATTACATGGTAGGTACATTTAAAATGTAAGTAATATAGTTCTATGATTTTAACATATAGGTAGGTATATTGATATAGTCTCTAAATATAAGACTGAGTATATAAAAAATCATATTTTTAAATTTTTTTAAAATTAGTTAGGTAGGTTTTCTGTTTGGTATTAATCCTTAACACTTTAAAAAATTTGCGGCCAACATTACATCCAAAGCGATTTCAGGTGGAATCGGAAACTCTGGTAAATCATCAATTGAGATTCCTGAGTAAGTAGCTTTGTATGTTAAAAACCTACAAATTACTTGCAAAATATGTGAGCTATAAAAAAAAAAAGAGAGAGAAAAAGTTAGATAAAAAGATTTGTATGGGCGACATACTACTTACGTTATTTCCCTTAAGTTAATTTCGATGGATTCGCTTTCAGCAAACTTTCCGTAACCACTTAACAGGTCTTTGATAGTTTTCGACATTAATGCGTATTCTTTTTTTATTATAAATTCATGTCCGTCGCTCGAGATTAGTTTGACGTACATCGCATTGGAACTTTCACAACTTCCATACTGCAAGTTTTCTTCATTCTGAAATGTAGACAACGAGTTTTCTTTATTAACTACAGTTTGATATTTATTCGTGTTCATCCAATAGGAGGGTTACAAAAGTTTCATATCGAAATCACGGAAAATTTTAGAATCTGGTTACAATAATAACCAATATCCAATGGTGGAAGTCGTTATTTTATTTTTACAATTCGAATAAAAATTTATTTTTTAAGAAGCTCATCGATTTGTGGGACTCGTGTCATGGTGGATGGCCGTGATTACCTGTCCTCCCTCAGCCATTTTGACGTCCGTCTTGAAGCAGAACCTAACGGTGGCAATGGAAAAAAGACCTTCGTAATGCGAAAACAATCGCCTGAAACGAAAAATGCAGATGAGAGACGACGTATAAGGTACGTCCCAAGGAAAACAAAAACTAAAAAAAAAACACAGGTTGCACGGAGGCGAGAAACTGCGAAATCACCGCGCTATACCTATCACCTTTGTAGTCGTTTGACCAGCGAGTGTGAGTACGCCATTTATGCAGTACGTACACAGTGCCGGCCAGTTGATGTTGCCAATAGCTGACGTGTAATAGATAACCTTTAGCGCCTGTTTAGGGATTATAACCACGGTTGTGGTAACAAT
>JAIPRM010002743.1:0-29024 GCA_025469315.1 Stegophylla sp. TES_Ste_2020
TTTAAAAAAATTATTGATCTAAACTTTTGGACAAGTATTTCTATACGAAAAGTTGTACACAGAAAAAAAAAAAAAAATAAACATCATTGTAAAAACACTAGCTTCTTCACTTCATTCAGAATTTAAAATGTCTAGATCGTACCTATGAATTATTTACATGTTTAAATACATTTAAATACATGTCTAAAGAAATGATTATATTATTATTACATTGCTGCACATGTGATGACTCGTAGAGGGGGAATTCACTTCAACACTCTAGAGCAGTGGTTCCCAATTAGCATTATACCGAGGACCCCAAGCTAAAACTTAAATTGAACTGGGGACTCCTTTTTTACAAATATGCTTGTGGAAGTTACCTTTTTTCTATACATGTATTGTTTCAATTTCTTTGAAAATCAAGAAATACCTTCTCCTTATTATTTATTTTAATAAACACACCTTTTTGCAATATTATGAATACACATTTTCTCAAAAAAAAAAAAAAAAAAACTATAAAAACAAAGTTTCATCCTAACACAGCCGCGGACCCCCTAACATCGACCTACGGACCCCTCTGGGGGGGGGGTCCGTGGACCACCAATTGGGAATCACTGCTCAAGAGTCCAAGTCCTCGATTATCAGTTGAAAAATGTAGTCAAACACGTCCTACTGAAATGTCTGAAATACAGATAATGCAAATCGTACTGTCGAAAGACCTCTTCAAAGATAAAATGAAAATACTCGATAAGGTATTTTTATTACATTGTTAATAAGTGTGCAATAACAATTATCGCATTTATATCGATAGGCACTAAATCACATAATATAACTATCGGTCGACACTCGATTTGCATGAAAATATGTAATTGGACTCCAAGGAATGTCTCAAAACCTAACTTAGTCATAATATAACTTAGATTATAATATGGTCTAAGCTCAAAACAATATTTTAAGTAATGAGGTAAAGTAATTAAGTCCGCGGTGCACGAGTATTTCGTATTTAATATAATATACATCTTACACGTAACTACCTATTTTAAGTATTTAAAATACTTCTCTAATAACGATATCTTATCAATATCAATCCTACTTTTAGATTTTGAGTGGAGTGAAGAAGCTAGTGTTTTTACAATTAATTACAAAGTTGATTACTAATTTTTTAAAATAAAAGTTTTGACCAGCAATTATTTTGAATCCCAATTTTCCTATAAATAATACTTTTAAGAGGTAATTTTTCGAAATTCTTAATGGTTTTCTCAAAATTTGGGAAAAACTACCCAAAATTTGACAAAAAAAATTAGGAAACTATTTTTTTAATCTAAACTTTATGAAAATTCAAATATGTATAGACAATAATATGAGAAATATTTTGGCACAAAATGTTCAAAATGTGAAAAAAGTATTTGGACTTTTTCTCATCAAATTTTTTTTTTTTTTTACTTTTCTCAGTTAATAGTGAAATACAAAACTGGCTGAGTAAAAAATAATTTTTTTTATTATAACAAACTATAATTATTTTTAAGTAAAATTGTCTTAAATTAACTGAAGCCTCGCTCAGAATCGTTTTATTGAAGAAGTTTATTAATAACATTGATCTTGTAATGAGTTAAAGTCAATTTATTCCCAAGATATAATTCTGTAGGTGTAATTTTAGATTTTCAAGTAAAAATAATCATATTTCATTACTTTTAGAACCATAATATCAGTTTAGATTCATAGATAAATAGAATTATGTATTATCTATGGTTTAATTTGATTTTATCACCATCCCAAGATCATATTTTGAAATATTTTGCCATTCAACTTTTCAAAAATGTAAAACTTAATTACGCACTAGTTCATTGAAGTCATGGTCATATCGTGTCTATACCTAATAAAAACAAGTGCCACCAACCCAAGTTGAAAAGTTTTTAAAAGTAAAATAATAGATTTTTGTCGTAGATAAATGTATTTTTAATTTATATCGCTTTATATTAAAAGTTAAGATTCAAAAAAAATTTCGTTCGGGAACATAATTTTGTGTATTGAATTTGTTCCATAAAACTTAAAATTTTGGTTTCGTTTTCGTTTTTGGTTATACTAACTTTCCAATAAAACCGGTTTGAAACTCTGTATTTTAAGAACATAGACAAGAAAGCCGACATACTTCGCATCATGGGTATTCTTCGCTCCTCGGGTTAGATACCCTTGCTGGGTGTGTTGAAAATAACGACCTTTGTTGTTCTTCATATTATTAACATACTTCGCTCAGAATTGTATTATCGAAGAAATTATTTATATTTTCTTCAAAATTCAACACACCCACCAAAAGTGTCTAATCCGAAGAGCAAAGAATAATTATGGTTGTGAAGTATGTTTGGTTTTTTTATTTCAAATTATTGTATACACTTAAAATGGAAACATTTAGTTATGTATTTTGCCCATCTTTGTGTATAGGTACCACCTACTCATTAATGTTTAGTGGAGTGATTTCGATATTCGATACTTACAAAAATAATAATTTACTTGAAATTTTTCGTCAGTGAGAGACGTTAATTGTAAAGGACTCACAAAGGAACAGCAATATCAAATTCAATACAATAAGCAGTAGGTACAACAATAGTCAATAAATAATATTATACATAACTTCGGCAAAAGCAACAGAAAATGTCATAATCACAATAATTATGCCTACGATGTTGGTAAAATTTCATATTTTATGGATACAAGTTATAAAATTTTACTGTAACATCCTTAAATTAAAATATTTATGCTTATTTCAATAAGATGTCTGCTAAGTTTTGTTGTTTCCCCGCCTATATCTAATCGGCAATATAGCAAAAATACTACTTACACTGAACGTTTACTATTATGGCGTTAGATAAATTTAAAGCCTTAACACAACATCAAATTTAAAGAGAATAATCTTTTCAAAGACATGACATACTATTTTCGCAAAATATCTCCTAACAGAGAAGTCATGATTGTTTAAAAAATATTAAACTAAAATTATTTCTTTAACTTCTTTGTCTGCAGACAAAGGATATTCTATAAAAAATATATGCTATGCTCTGAAAAACACTTATTATTTTCTTTAAATTTGGATAATTCAGTGATTTGTGTTTAATATTTAAATTTAACATAAATGCCACAATTAATGTTCTAAGTGTAAATTAAAACGGATTGAACACTTTTCCTCTCCGAGTTTTCTTTAAAATTTTACGTACTCGAAATAATTAACCTCTAGGTTTGCCACTATTTTTGAAAATTATCCTACTTTTCAGAAAAAAAATAATATTTTTCCTTGCCGGAAATTCCGTTTTAGGCGCGATTCTAAATTTCATTACTTCTTCTCCACGCTTATTGCTTATGTAGTATAAATCGAAATAAATTATAGTCCCATTAGGTCTACCTACCTAATACTTTAATTGCAAGTTGATATAAATTATATATATTTAAAGTTAAACTGAATTGTTTATTGGTAATCACCCAACTGACACTTGTAGATAAATAATGAGCAAAAAATAAAACTTGCTCTCTCAAAAATGTATACACCCTTTTTGTTGTAAAATGTGTACTGTATAAATTGTGATATTTATTTAGGTTTCATTACTATAAATATTAATTATATAGAATTTAAATTTTAACTGGAAATCAAATTTAAAATTATCAAGTTTAAGTACCGACTTTACCCAGACTTCCCATGTTTCTAGAAGTAGTGGCAAACCTGCGTTGAACTAGACGGTCAAACGCGAACAATACTATTCTTATAGTAATTAATGCTATTAAATAATAATAATAAAGAAGTGAACTTACTTGTGTCGTCATTGGACGTGTACGCAGTGAACGCGGAACCCGGTGCGGTGCAAATGACGACCACCGTCGATGTCAAAGCTGTCGCGAAGAGCATAATAATTATTAACGCAGTGTAATTTTTATTTTCGGAATGGTAATCATAGAGAACATTGGAAATAAAAAAAAAATAAATACGACAATAAAAAGGCGGTTATTGAAAGTTCACATCACTGGTCAACACGCAGACGACTCGTTTACGCAGGAATAAAAGCACAGCAATTATTATTTATGTATTTTGCGCGACGACGACCACGATATATTGTTGTACACGGCCCTGACAGTGGACGATAAACTCATGAGAAATGATCATCGTCGAGTGCACATACTTATAATAATAATAATAAAATATCGGTGACGGTGTGTAATGTATAATAATCTTAATTATTATGTGTGGTATCGAGTACGCGCGTTTACCTACTCGTCTATATATCAACGAGTGACGACGATCAGTGAACCGAGAAAAAAACGATGAAACAAAAAAATAATAATAAAAATAAATAAAAATCCACAATGTAGATAAAAAAACACTGAAGTGCTCCGAATGATAAAACCGAACGTGAAACAAACAAACAATTAAATCGACCTGTTATAAAGGTTTCGGTCTTGCAGATAAGACATATGTATAATATTATTTCACACATATAATCATAATTAATAAGCGTATTATAGGTATGTATATCGCAAGATGTGCATATGTATGTAATATACGTGAATATAATATACAAGTACACATACGTATACACTGTACATGTGTGTGAAAAAGGCACACAATCTATATTGTAATAACACAACATTCAGTAAATTATAATAATGCATTTTAAATGTGTGTTTTTTCAATTTTATTTACTCATGGTGTTTGAATAAAAGTTGATATTTACAGCATTTCACATATTTAAATATTTGTCATTTTTTTTTTTTTTAATTCTGAAAAAAAAAATGTAATTTCCATTTTTAACTTCATTTAGTTGGTCAAGACGATTAAAGCTTTAACGACATCACCGTGACATTCTCTTAATGTTCTTTCGGCCAACGGTTTCGATATTTCCATTTCTCGGATCTGTAGAGAAACAAAATTACAATTGTATTGTTAAATGTGCAAGCATAAGTATTTTTACGAAGAGTAGGGGTAGCAAAAATAATTATGATATCAGTAATGTTGTTATTGTATGTGATTGATCATTAATAATATAGTAAACACTTTGGCTCTTATCTGAACGCTAAAAAGTCGACGTCAATGTGGCTATGACTGACAAGAGTCAATAACTTAATAAAAAAAAATTAGGCATGTGAACATAACGAGAACTTCAGCGTTCTCAGTACGACTATAGTTTAAAATGAAGTACTTTATAGACATCTTTTTTTGAAAAATATTAACTGAATTCTGAATAGAGACAAACTTTGAAAGAAAATTGATAAAAAAAATTGACTGTTATTTATAATATTTATATCTTATTTATTTAGATCATTAAAATTATATTTGAATAATTATTCAAATAACAGAAGTCACAATACACAGAGTAATGTACATATTAAATTTGGAGCACTCCAAGCAGGGCAAGTGAATAATTATAAAAAATAAATTAATTAAAACAGAATTAATATTCATCTACTTTTATAAAATTAGAGAAATAACTGCAAATTCCAACTTTTAACTATAATTCAAAGCACAATATAAAAACAGCCTAAAATAAAAAATGAAAACTTATTTTAATGCTTCAGAATGCTTTATAACACTATAATATATAGTAGGTAATTATTAAAAAAATCAGAAACTTTAGTTTCAAGACATTGACATTGATATTTAAACATTTAAAATATGTTTACCTGGTCACACCTAGTTGAATTTATGTATTTTTCATTTATTATTAGTCTTAGATAAAGTTATTACTTGGGTTAAGATGTTAATGATTTTGCATTTTTTTTTTTTTTTTATTATTATTGTTTTGTTACATATATTTTTGGATAGAAATTTGTTTCATGATGTCTAGATTCACACATCAAAATTTTATTTTGCATATATTTGCATATTTTCGAATTTTTAGCATATAAGTACATAATTAAACTTTTTTTCTGATTTTTTGTAACTATTTATTTTAAGTTTTTCTACACAAAATAAAAAAATAAAACTTAATATAAGTTTGTATATCTAAAATATGTATTTTAAATAAGTTATATAAAAATTATCGCTTTTTTATAAATTGTCGGAAATTCTATACTGCTATTCGGACACATATAAAATGTTCAATAGAACTAGCTTACTGTAACAGTCATATTATTCTTAAAACATTATGCTATAAGAATTTAGCAGTAATAGTTATGATTCAAATAATACTTTCGTAGCTACATCATAATATAGTGCATATTTTAAAGTGGTTTTGTTTTATTATTATTGTTTTGTTTTAGTATTTTATTTTATTATAGAAATACTTTAATTGAAATCTTTTAATTAGGTAATTAAAGTACAAACATTTAAATACATATTTTTCATAATAAATTTTGAGTAGAGCGAAGAAGCTAATGTTTTTACATTTTACATTTTATAAAAAAAATGATGTTTATTTTTCATTTTTTTCTGTATACACTTTTTCGTATAGAAATACTTGTACAAAAGTTTCGACAAACAACTTTTTGAATCGCAATTCCCCTCTAGATGATATTTTGAGAGGTCATTTTTTGAAATTCTTAATAGTTTTCTCAAAATTTAGGAAAAACGTCCCAAAATTAAACATAAAGACTCGGTAACTATATATTTTTTAATACAAACTTTATGTAAATTAAAATATAGACAATAATAAGAGAAATATTTTTGGTATAAGAAAATTTTGGAAAAGTGAAAAATTAACACTTTTTTTTTACTTTTCTTTTTTAATAGTAAAATATAAAACTAGCTGAGTAAAAAGTAAATTTTTTTTTGTTATCATAACAAATTTTAATTTTTATGTAAAATTTTCTTGAATAAACTGAAGCTTTGCTCACAAGTGTCTTACTGAAGGAATTATTAATCGTTATTTTAAAATTCAATTTACCCACAAAAGTATAACACTCAAAGAGTTTTTCACTACTTAAGGTGCAAAGTAAATGATTTTTTGTTTTTACCATATTTAGCAATTATTTAGTGCATAAGTGTATATGTATTTATTTATTATTGTATAAACAGCCTAACAATTATCATTTACCCGTTATGACTATATAAACAAAACCGGCTTAGATAATTTTAGACACTGTAAAATTAAAAGTACACTATTAAATGCATTGTTAGCTCTGTTCGACATACTATTAAATACTGGGAATTATAAGTGAAGAATTTTTATTTTTGTAGAAATTTTGGGAGGGATTTCAGCACTTCTCTGGATATACTACTGATTTAAGAAATTATACATAGGTACAATCATTTTTAGGAACTAAATAAAATTAATAAAAAACAAATTCCAAAAAAGTCTTTTAAATTAAACAATTCTTAAATTATTTGAAAAAAACCATTTCATAGTAGTTAATAGCAGTTTAAAAATCATTGGTATTGTTTTAAATAGCTAAAAAAAATTAGAAAAAAGTGACAAGTACCTACAAAAAAAATAAAATAAAAAAATACATGAGTTTATAGGCCAAAATAAAGACAATATTTTATATGTTTATATACAATTATGGAATACTTAAATACATTTATACATTATTTTGCAACATCTCATTTTAGTAATTTGTTTTCGTTTAGTACACTGATAAATTATTAAAGGACACTTCTTTACTATGAATTACATCTTTATAACTTTTATGCATAATGAAAATATTAATTCATTTAGAGCATACAATTTAAAAGCTAAAACTGTTCAACAATTAATAATTAATAACGTTTTATACTTCTGGTAAAAAATAATGTTGTTGATAATAATAAAACACAATTAGCCTCACAGTTATTTTTCCAAAAGTCTTTTTCTTGTCGGTTAAGTAGTGGTACTGGAAAACTATTATTTATACTAAACACTAAATTATGAGAATTTAATTGTTTAACTTGATAAAATTTTTTATAAAGAAAATTTGGAAAATTGGTAAGCAGAGTAATGTATTCCCAGAGAAGAAATATATTATGGAAATATTTTACAATTAATTAGTAGTAATTTAAAAGATTAATAAACACCATAGGCTGGCTAGTTTTAAATTATTTTATTACGTTACCCAGAAAGAAATTTACTATTTGAATGCTTTATATAAACATTTTATTACACAGAGCAATTTATTTTTCAAAACTTTGCTTCGGCCATTTAGTGAAATTTATTTGTTAGTTATATAACCGTATTAGATAAAATGAACAACAAGATCATTACTTAATTGACATTAGAGTTGGTGCTGTTGACATTAAGAACATTATAAAAACAGGCTAGTGACAGTTTTTATAAAAGTTACAATACATAAGAATAATTGAATCATAATAAAATAATAAATAATATAGTTTATTTTTATAGTTGAAAATGTGAAAATATTTAATTGTAACTAATGATGTAAATATTAATAAAGAATAACAATTACATTTATATTAAAAAAAAATAATAATATAAAAACTAGGCCTAATAATATAATATATAATTTGGATCATCTGAAATTATATAATATACTTAGTTGAAAAATATACAATTCAACTTGAAATAAAATAATACTGTAGTGCAATAAAATTGAAAAAATCATCTAAATTTACAATTTATTAAAATGTTTAAAAATAAAAGTTAGTAATGTTATTTCATATGTCCCTAAAACCGAAAAAAGTAAAGTATTGATAAGAAAGCCAGACATACTTCGCACCATGGATATTTTTCGCTCCTCGGATCAGATACACTTAGTGAGTGTGTAGAATATTAAAGAAACGATAAATTATTTTTTCAATAAGACGATTCTGAACAAAGGAAGTTAATAATACAAAAAACAATAATAGTAGTCATTTTCAACACACCCACCAAGAATATTTGACCTGAAGAGTGAAGAATATCCATGGTGCGAAATGTGTCCAGCTTTCTTGTCTATATTTTACTTTACTTTTTTTCATCTAATAAATAAAGAAAAGGAAAAAAATAATTAAAGAAGAAAAAAAGTATTAGAAAAATTTCCAAAAATTTCTCTTTATTATAGTACCAACTAGAGGAAAATCTGGTTTCAAAAAGTTGTTGGTCGAGACTTTTGGACAAGTAGGTATTTCTATATGAAAGTGTCAACAGAAAACAAAAAAATAAATAAATAAATAAACACCGTAGTAAAAACACTAGTTTGTTCAATTCATTCAGAATCTAAAATTTGAATTTTATTATAAGTCAAACTATTTATTCAAATTAGGAATTACGGGTATATTAAAATACTTTGTGTTCTAAAAATATTAATAATTTTATTTTATGTAATACTTTTAGAGATAATTAGTATTTATACTAAAAGTTTTAATATCAGTTAATATATTATTATAGCAATGAATAAATACTATTTTGTGATTTTGATTGTTTGATCTCAACATTTAACTTATACTTCATACAATCATAGTTATGCTTTTAAGATTAGGGTATTCTGCTGCAATTTAAACTACTTAGTATTTGTATTAACATTGTCATTATAACAAGTAATTACATTTATATTATACTACCATAAGCGTGCATAGAGGTATGCAGGGTATGTGCTTGCATACCTTGCAGGCACAAGCTTGGAGGAAAAATTTGTACATTTTTTTTCTATAAACATTTTTTTTATGAAAATACTTGTCCAAAAGTATTGACCAGTAACTTTTTGAAACTAGATTTTCCTCTAAATGGTACTTTAAAGAAGTAATTTTTTGAAATTTTTCATCGTTTTCTCAAAATGTGGGAAAAACTACCTTAAGTTTTACAAAAAAGACTTGGAAACTATCTTCTTTTAATACGATTGTTATGAAAATTTAAATATAGATTGATAATAATATGAGAAATATTTTGGCGCAAGAGAATTTTGAAAATGTGAAAAGAAAATGTTGGAAATTTTTTTCTCATTAAATTTTATTTTCCTTTTCTTTATTTATTAGATAAAAAAAAGTAAAGTTAATAAAAGTAAAGTAAATTTAAGTATCTAAAGTAAAGTAAACTAAGGTAAAATAAAGCAAAGCTAAGTAAAGAACTAAGCTATACAAGAAAGCCGGACGTTTTAAAAATGACAACTATTATTTTCTTTTATGGTTTATATTATTAACTTCCTTTGTTCAAAATTGTATTATTGAAGAAATGATTTATCGCTTCTTTAAAATTTATCATACCCATCAAGTGTATCTGATCTGAAGAGCAAATAATACCTGTGATGGTAAGTATGTCTGGATTTTTAAGCTATACTTTACTATTACTTCTTATATTTTGAACATATTGAATTAATTAAAAATATGTTTTGTATAATTATTACACTTTACCACATAACTCATTTTTATGAAATTATTCTTGTTTTTCCAGCAGCCTACAAGAGGTGTTTTTTTTTTTACAGCTAATTGAGGGTTAATTTGTTTTCCAAAATAAGTCAGAACAGCAAGTAAATGGAAGTGGTTGAAGATCTGCATTGGTGTTATATTTTAGTTAATATTCATTGCAAGAGCTCATGTTAGAAATTTTTTGAAAATAACCCTTGATTTGATATGAAAAACTATTTTTGACAAGAGGAAGAATAAAATAAATTTAATGAAGGTATATATATATATATATATGAATAATAAGCCAAAATTACATGTCCGAAAAAAATTTTTGAGCAATTTTTTTTGAGGCTGATGGCAGGGTTATAATGTATAGAGTATTAAGTTACCCATGATTTTTATTTTACAAATTTAGATCAAACAAAACGTTGAAAACATGCCAAAGTTTAGCATTAAATTTCACAATATTTATTTGCATAGAATTTAGTATATCATGTTATTTAAGATATTTTTAGTCAATAAACATTGTTGTTGACATATTTAAATTAACTGATAATTATTTTTGATGATCGGCAGGTAATGTGACAAAATGTTTAGAATGAGTTTATCACATTCTCAAATTGTTAAAACTTAAGAAAATTAATAAATACAATTACAGAAAATAAACTGATAGATGGATTATAACTAAACCGTTTAGTAGAATTGTGTTTGCAAAACTCAGTAATAACTAATAATATTTATTATGTGTGTCGTAAGTTATTCAATAGATTTAATCATGATCACACTAAGGAATATCTACTGAATGTACATAATAGTAAAAAAAAATTATGAATACTAGATTATAATACAAGTGTTGACTTACTTATCCATTTATTTCATATAAACGGATAGCTTTAAAATTTAAATAGAATATAAATTTGACATTTGACATGTTTTTGTTATTATAAACTGATAATTGAAAAATAATTCACACGGGTTTACACGGGGAGTTAACATTAAATCATAATAATGAAGAAAATACTTTAGATAGTAGCATACCTAATATTGTTAAGGTTTGATAAAATATTCACATACATATATCCATAAATATTTCATGAATTAAGCATTTATATCTATAGTCAAATTTAATTAAATTACATTTTTTAACAAAAAGTGTACCTACATAATGAAATGTAGTTTTGTTTAATGTAGGACAAATTTAACGTAGGTAAGAGTATTTTTAAAACAGCATATTTATAGTAGGTATCATGAGAACTTTATAAAATTATTAATTTTACATTGAAAATAAATTACTAAATTCAGTAAAATTGAATCTTATAAAATATAGAGGACTTTCAATGTCAATGAAATATGAAACAAAACTATTTATTATTAATTCACGCATGCAATAAACTTACAATCAGTTCGACGTCAGATTTTTTAATGGAAACTTTTTGTAATTCCTTTTCTTTTGCTATTTTGTCGGCTGCTTCTTTTAACCTCCGGTCGCCGATTATGGTCATAGCCTGTACAGCAACACAAATATTAATGTTTTTTGTAAAGAAAAACGTCATCTATAGAATTACTTACCCCCGAGATATCATCAGTTGATATGACTTCTTTTTCTTCTGCGTAGTCGGTCACTTTTTCTAAATCAGCCGCACCACTGTCATATTTTACAGTTTTCTTAGAATTTATATCGTCTACATTTTCGGGTTGTTCTTCGGGGCCACCGACCCCATTTACGTTTGTTTCAGTTGACATTGTAAGAAGAAATCAGTTCAAAATTTATATATTTTAAATAATATGAAAAATGTACGAAAAAAAACTTGAAAAAATACTTTAAAATAATTCTAAATTTAAAAATCTATACTCTGTAGTTTTGATGCGGCAAAAGAATTGGTTACAAAAAGCATGATAAAAAATATGTCTTTATCACAACCGTTGCTTATCATCAGTTATCTTATGTATGAAGTTATCAACAATATTATTTCGAACATATAAACCAGGGGTCGGCAAGTAATTTATGTTGGAGTCCGGAAGAATAAAATAATAAATGAGGTTTAGATAAAAATGATTTTTATATTTTTATAATTTCAAAATAAAGACAAACAAATTTTCCTGTTATTACAATCAAAGAAATACAACATTAAATATATTATAGGATTATCAAGCCATTTAATGTCAGAAATTACATTTCTTTTCTTTCCCAGCTTTTTGAAATTGGGAGCTCGTGGTGGATAGTTAATATGTAATGTGTTTTAAGGTGAGAATGTATTAATTATATACTATGTCATAATATTACATAACCAGTTTTAGATTGCGAGTGGAGCGAAGAAGCTTGTATTTTTATAATGATGCTTATTATTATTTTTTCTGTAAACACTTTTTCGTGTGAAAATATTTGTTCAAAAGTTTCGACCTGTAATTTTTTAAATTAAAATTCACCCCTATTTCGTACTCTTGAGAGTTAATTCTTTGAAATTCTCAATAATTTCTTCAAAATTTGGGAAAAACTACCCAAAATTTGGTAAAACTTTTTTTTTTTTTGATTCAAACGTTATGAAAATTTAAATAATATAGATAGACAATAATATAAGAAATGTTTTAGCGCAATAAAATTTTAAAAATACAAAAGATATTTTTGAAATTTTTTTCCAACAATTTACTCCCATACTAAGGTAGTGTGTTATAAAAATGGCTAATTACAAAATAATTATTTTTGTAATAATAATAAAACTATAATTTTGAAGTAAAGAATTATTATCTTATATAAACTAAAGCTCTACTCACAATCGTTTGATTGAAAGAATGATTTATCGTTTCTTTAAAATTTAACACACCGCCATATTCCATTTGAGGAGCAAAGAATACTCATGGTGCGAAGTATGTTCGGCTTTTTTAGAAATGTTTTTTTCTATTATAATAGTTTTTTAAATGTATTCATTTGTTTTAGACTCTGACCGGATTGAAGAAGCTAGTGTTCTTACAATAATTTTTTAATTTGTTTTCTGTGCATATGTTTTCGTATAGAAATACGAACACCAACTTTTTGAATGAGAATTTGCCTCATCAGGAGTCTTCAACCCGATGCCCTCACAGCCATTTTGAATGGCCCTTGAAAAAATTTTGTCAGAAATATGACTTCTTTAATTCACAAAAGATTTAACGATTTTTTATCAATTTTATCGTGCAAGCGTAAGTTTGATATAACAACGGTTAATGAGGCTAAAGCCTTCTTTACTTGGTGCATTAATTAATTTACTTACTCCTAATTTTTATTTAAATTATATTTTTATAACAATATATTTTGTACATCATTATTAAACATGTTATTCCTTTTGATGCGTACTATGTAAATTATACTGTTAAAGGATAATACAGTTTACATTAGACTCAGAGTGGAGCGAAGAAACTAGTGTTTTTACAATTAAGTTTTTTTTTTTATGTGAATACTTTTTTGTATAGAAACACTTATCTAATACTTTCGACCAGCAACTTTATGAATTATAATTTGGCTCTAATTTGTTTTTTGATCCTGTTTACAGTTTTGAGTTGGAAAATTAAAATTTTTTTAAAAAGTTATCTTGTATAATATACTGAAGCTTTGTTCAAAATCCGCTCAGAACACCCATTGCGCGAGTGAAGAAAACAAATTGTTGCCTTAGATTTTAAATTTAATAAATGTGAATACAAATGCGTTTTACTTTTAAATAAATTATTTATTTTATCTTAGATTCTGAGTGAAGCAATTTTGTGATACTTTTTTACTCGAAAAAGTGCTCTGATTAGTACGTGTAAAAAAGGCTTCTGTTCTCATGGAGCTTATTACAGAGGTAATTCATTAAATTTCTTAATAGATTGAAATAGCTAAACTAACAGTATGTACAAGAAACTAGAAACGTTCATCCAATATCAACAATAGTGTAATATAAATTGATACCTATACGTTTTTCAAAAATTTGTTCGTTTGTGGGATAATATCAAAATATTGGAAATATCTTATTGTTTTTACAATGATGTTAGTTCTTATTTTTTCTGTCTACACGTTTTATATAGGAATATAATATACTTGTCTAAAAGTTTCGACCAACAACTTATTGAATTAGAATTTGGCTCTAGATCCTACTTTAGACAGGTTATTTTTCGAAATTATTTTTCCAAAATTTGGAGAAAACTACAAGAAATTTGATATAAACGCCTTTATTATTATTATTATTATTATTTTAATCATAACTGTATAAAAATTTAAATATAGATAGACATAAATAAATAGAGATAATATAGATGTAAAAAATATTTTGGTAAAAGAAAATTTTTAAAATGTAAAAAATAAATGTTTTAAAATTTTTAAAATTTTTTTTTTTTTTTTATTTAAATGTTTTTCCTGTTTTCAGTTAATAATGGGATATGCAATTGGATGAGAAAAAAACTTTTTTTGTAATAATAATAAACTTTATAATTGTTATGTAAAATTGTCTTGTATAAACTGAAGCTTCGCTCAGGATTGTGTTATTGAAGAAATGATTTACTCATCAAGTTTCACACCAATGGAAGTATCCATAGTGCAAAATATGTCTAGATTTTTAAATTCTTAATCCGGTAAATAATTTTTTGCACAAATATTTCTTGAATATTTTTTGAGCTTTTGGTCAAATATCCTTAACTTGGCGCTTTGAATAAATTTTTTACATGTGTAGTTTTTACGGCTCGTGTTATCCATTTATATATATATAGGCCTATTTAATTTTGTTGTTACTTTGTGACATATTCAATTTATTGTTTTCGGGGTGCATAATTGTATATAAGCAAATTTAGTTAACTCATATTTTATATAGTTCAATATACATTTACATATTTTTTTAAATCAGTTATGTCAATTTTAAATTATAAGACATTTAAATTTCAAAACGGCAAAATTTATCGTTCGTACGAATAATTAAATTGACATGGATTGTTTTGTTACTAAACTATTAAATGTAATATGTTTAACTGAATAAATATTGACAATTATTGTTCTGTATATTTTAACGCTCAGAATTAATGTTTTATTAAAGAAGTGATTTATCGTCTCATTAAAATTCAACAAACCTTCGGTGGTGAATAATAGGAAAATAAAACTTAAACAGAATAATAATAATAATAAAAAAAAATCTGCATTAAAATTAATTTTAGATTCTGAGTGGATCGAAGAAGTTAGTGTTTTTAATTCTTAAATTAATACGCACGCGTTTGTGAGAGTAATGCTAATATGCCACATGGATTAGGATTACGGCACAGATGCGGTCGGCACATTTGCGGTCACGACCTTTTGGTGCCACTTACGGTCATCCGATTTTTTGTACCTGCGTATCGGATCACTTGCGGTTCTTCTAATCCTACTTATTCAAACTAATATTTTTGGACGTACCGTAGCTCTACATGAAAATAATATTTTGTAAATCCCAGTGGCGTAATTTGGTAAATATTTTTGGTGTTGCAATTTGTTTTATGTGACCGTGGGATATTTAAATATTCGACGAAATTTTAAATAGTACTATCACTACTATCTTAAACCATGCGTTATCCACATGAAACGAAAACACTATAAGAAAATAACACTGCAACTATGATTTCTCGATAATAACAAATATATTTTAATTCACTGGTATAACCGTTCATTGCGCCACCCTGTGCCCGTATTAGATAAAGTATTTTAAATAAAATTATCAGGGGAGGGGTAATTTTGGTGTTGAAAAATGATACTTTTACAACATCTGAAAATTGTTTGGTGTTGCAAATGTAACACTTGCAACACCCCAATTACGCCACTGGTAAATCCGCAACTTTGCACGGTCGATAAAATGACACCGTAGCTCCGCATGTTAAAAATATTATTTTATAAAACCGAAAGCCACACGGCCTTAAAATTGTTTGAAATATCGAAAGAACTGGGACATAATATATCGATTCCACCGATTTAATATCGACTCCACCAGCGTAGATCAGTTCAGTGGGTGTTGTTTGGTCGAATCCGCTTCGCTTGGAAAATCAAAATTATCTCTCGGCTTGCTGTGCAACATGGGCACGTACTGTGGAGATTGGTGGATAACAATAAAAAAAGGATAAATATATTACATCAATAAATAAACCACAAAACAATTAATATTATAATTCAAAGCATTTGTATATTCTATATTGTGTAAAAAAATCAATTATTACGCCGATTTCGTGGTTGAACACGAACTCAATGCGAATTAATAATAATTATAATAAAAATAAAAGTAATAATAATAATAGTAATACTAATAATAATAATAGTAATAATAATAATAATAATAATAATAATAATAATAATAATAATAATAATAATAATACTAATAATAATAATAGTAATTATAAATTCTGTAGGTAAATGCGTCACATTAGTTTTGTTCACGTATGTACTCTCGTACATCCCGTGGTTTTGTTATATTATAATATGGTAACTTCTACAATATGTTATCACACTTAAGACCATTTAATGTACACTTAAATTGGTATTATTTATATATTTTATACTCGAATATATTTTTATTTGTGTGGAAACTATTTGCTTAACTCGGGGAATATCAAGGGGTAAGGATTATTCGGGTCCAACGTGTCCGTGTTGATCGGTGTTGGCGGCCTCGGATCTTGTTCGGTGCACCCGACCAACCAGTACGTCACCACTGCGCCTTTACCCTTAAGTTCCACGTCACCCCTGAGCTCTAACTTGAACGTCCGAAACGTGTCCAATATGTACTTGGTTGCCCAACTCACGTGAATTCGCAACGCTAAAAAGTGCATGATAGTAATTTTTTAAAATTAAAAATGCGTTGTTAAATCGTTATAATAATCTGATGATCAGGCATTTTGTGTGGTTTCATATCGCCGTAACATAAACAATTTTTTAAAACTGCGTCAAACACTATTTTTACTAGGGCTTGAAAGCACTACATTTTTTACTGGTTACCGGTCTACTATGGTTATCGGTGGTAACTGATAACCAATTATCGGTATACTATATTTTTAAAGATAATATTAATCTTGATAATATTAATATAATAATATTAAATATTAAAGATAAAGATAATATTAATCTATTTTGTGTCGGTACTTACAAACTATGGTAACCGGTAACCGTTAACCGGGAGTAAATATTTGTATAAAATAACGGTAAGCGGTGAGCGGTTCTTAAAATTCCGGTAAATTATTGGTATTTGATAAAAACTGGGAAACTATTCAAATTCTGATTTTTATACAACCACAAATACCATGACCTAACATATATACAACACCTTATATATTCATGGACTCGGGTTGAGAAATAGAAAATGTTAAAAATACAGTGAAAGTCTTAAAAATTCTGGGAAGAAGAAGAACTTCAATGTTGTAACGAACGCTCCATTTTTTTGTGGCATTAAAATACATAGTATTCAGAATTACACTTTATGATTTTTTTTCGCATTTCTTGCAATGCCTTTTAAAATTATTTTTAAAAACAAATACGAATCTCCAATTAAATAATTAAATTTATGTAGTTTGGCCATGGTACTTAAACGTTTTTAGAATAGTCTGGTATGAGTTTTGAGAAATAATGTGAGATATAGTTGATATATTATTAGATAAACGTGTACATTATGCACATATTTTTAAATGCAAATTATTAATTTTTCGTTCCTAAGAAAAATGTTAGATTAACTGAATCCAAATTCGTAAATACGGCATTTAAAAGTTTTTGACTAGTTCGTTTATTAACGTGTCCGGATCGGGAGTAGATTTATTAAAGCCTCTTGGCTGGAATCGGTACTCACGTTCTCCAGTTGATTCCATTCTGGATGCCGTATTGACGGTATCTCCGAAAAGACAGTAGTGGGGCATTTTTTGACCGACAACGCCGGCGCACACGGGCCCTGAAAAACGTAAGCAAAAACTCAATATTGTAAACATTATTGTAGTTAAATTTAATGCCAATTAAATTACAATTTAAGATATTATTTTAGTACTTCAATACTTGTAATAGTTCAATTTTACAGAGATAGTTTTTTAAGGTGGAAAGAAACGTTAATTTTAGGTTATTAAAAAAAAAAGACGATGGTAAAAGTAATAATTAATGAATAAATCATTTACAAGGTCCATTTTAAATCAGTAGGTATCTTTTAGGCACACAATTTAACGATCGACAAATTCCATGTTAAAAAAAAAATGTAGCATAATTAATTTTTATCTTTAATTTTAATATCTATATATATTTTTTGTATGATCTTGCTATTTCGGTTTAGAAAATTACAATGTAAGCGTACATTTTAGTGTACATATCGGTACTTCATTGAAAGCAAATAAATGTTAAAATTAAATTCAAAATGAAATTTAATGATTTGCGAATTGATTTTAAACTAAAGAATATAGTGCTGTACGTAGAGGGGGGGATAAGAGATTAAAACCGCCTAATCCCCACTGTTCGTATTATATGTAGGTTGATTCTTTAAGCGTGCTCATCCCCTTTTTTGGCCGTAAAATACAAAAATTTTGATTTTTTTCGGAATGTTCAAGTCACTATAAAAACTATGTTTTCCATAATTAATTTTTTAATGTCACCTTACGGACGTTCTGTGATGATTTTGTTAGTTATATACATAAATGTTAAAGTTATATACATAAATTTATGTATATAAGAACATGAAGTTCACTGTTCAGTTAGCTCATCGATTTAGTGGCCTCCTATAATTAGGCTATTATTTATGGCCCCTAAAATATAATTATTGTAGCATAGTCAAAATATATTATTTTTTGTTTCGAGATGTTCCTCGCGTTATAATTTATTTACAGAAATTTATGAATGTTGTTGTAATTTATTATGTATAAATATTAAGTCTCATAATAGATATTAATATATATATTATATTTATATAATATATAATATCAGTCAAATTTTATAAGTGAACTAAAGCTGAGTAATAATTTTTTTTTTCACATTTAATCAATTATTTTTCAACATTTTTAGTACATATTCAGATTTCATTAGAGTTTTTAGAGAATACCATTTTTTTTTTTAAAGTCCCAACTCACGTAACAACTCATTCTATAAATGTAATTATTTTATATAAAATATACATTTTCATATATCTATTTTTGACTTAAAGTATAGTTAGCCGTTGGGTATACGCAATTCATGCGATACTTTTGATCTTATATCCAAAAAATTATTCATCATTAACTTTATTTTACCAATTGATTTATATTACATTATATTGTACTCATATAATATAAATAGATTTTTTTCATATTTTCATTTTTTGAAGCCAAATATTTTTAAGTAGTAGGTACTCAGGCAGCGATCACTGTCTCGACCAAACCAAATGTAAAACAAATTAATACTAGGTATATAGTTTTACCTGTATGAATTCCGATTCGAACTTTAAGTTGAGCATCAGGTTTGTGTTGAATTGTGAACATTTGGACGGCGTCTAGAATAGCTAAAGCCATTAGTGCGATTTCTTTGGCGTGGTTGTCACCGTTTCTCTCCGGTAATCCAGACACGACCATGTAAGCGTCTCCAATCGTTTCGACCTGATATTAAAATTGCCTTTCAGTTCTTCCGACATGCCGTTATTTTCATTAAGGAACACGTGTGTTTCAGATTTTATACCTTTATTAAATCAGCAGAGATAGGCAAGATATTTTTGTAATAAAAACAATGAATCTAGATTTAAGATATTAAATACATATTTATTGATTTTTATTTCTATACACAAGATATGAGATGCATTTTTGAAAAAATACAAGATCATTCTTATTGTAAGTAAAGTTGTTGGAATGTAAAATATTTTAGTATTATTTATTTTAACAAAATATTAAAAATTTTCTATTACCTACCTATATCAATTATTATTAGAGAAATGAGTCATGTCAGTTAAGCTTTATCAGAAATCCAAATAATGAAAACAATTATCTATACTTACATGGACTAGCTACGTGTTTTTGAACATTATATTATTATACTGTTCAATAATAGATTTTTCTTTTTTCACAGATTCAACTATAATTTGTACTATACACAGCAAACTACAGATACTTTCAAACTTGTTTACGAAAAATATTTTTATTAATTACGTAGATCCATGAAAATGAGGAAAATTATATCAATTATATCAATATTCGTTATTTTTGTTTAATTTGGTAGTAAAAAACGATTGCCAGGTTAGAGTCGCCATGTACACTTTCTTGATTTTTTATTTTGGAGAATTTTTAACACGGTTCCTTTCGAAAAGTGTAACCCTTTCTAAATATTTAAGTTTAAAGTTCTAAATATAATATATTATATAATATAATAATACCAATTATAAATGACAAAAGTAAAAAAATATAGTTTTTATTGAAATAACACAATTATTGTGACATATACCTACAAAATAAAATTAAAACAGAATTAATTAAATTATTTTATTGATTTGTTTTACTTTTAATTAATTTAATTAAACTTTATTGCATTAAATTGTTTTAAAATTATTTAACATAATTAAAAATGAATACTAAATTAAAGTAAATATATATGATATTATTATAATTATCAGAGATTAGTATAATATACTTGTAATAATATTATTATTATTTGTTACTGATGACATGGATATTATTATATATTATATTATCATATCTAATTATTAAAATTAACTATTAAATATTGTTATACTTCTCTTAGCCAATGTTATTCCAACAAGACCCTAAACATTTATAGTATGAATTATTGTAGAAGTTTTAATTTGTTGTACTTTTTTAATTTTGACATGTATAATTAAAATTAGGTGTATTGTGTTGTACTGTATTATATTATTGTATTTACAGCATTCATAATTTAAATTACTTCTATTTTTCTTAATATACTATTCATTTAATTTTTCTTAACATTTCTGAAAATTTTCACTGCACTTTTCCTAACTTATGTGATTTTAACAAAGTCCTAAACAACTAAATTCGTTCTATAGTTTATGAGATTAGCGTTGTTATAGCTAAATCAAGCTACAATTTACTCCTTTTAGATATCTATAAAGTTTTATTTTTTTTATTTCATATTTTGTGTCTACTTGATAAGTTTTTTCTAATAAGGTATCAATTAACTTTATACTTCTTATAGTTCAAGAGTAAAGTTAGTTTTCAGGGCTGAATATACTGACATATATAGAGATAAATATAAATAAAATATAAGATAGTTTTTCTACAGTTTTAGAGGGAATCAAATTTATAAAAAATTAATAATCTACAGTAGTAAAATTATATTAATTAGGAACTTAGGATTTGACAGAAATAAATCAGACTATTACTCAAAAGTAATACATCTTCATTTGTGTCATTATAGAAACAAACAAAATATGTATAATACATTAATTAAAAAAATATAATTTAATAGATAATGAATAAATGTTATTTTTATTAATTATTAAAGATATTAATTAACTATTAAAGATATTTTTGACAAACCTTTTTTGAATTTTTTCAATATATGAGCTTATAATTTTGCAATTTAATCGGATCTGCTGAACATCGGGAAAGTCGTCAATTTGAATGTGTAACAATCGATAATATTAAATGATTATCCAGCCAATTCAGAATTAAAATAAAAATTATAAATTTTAACTAGAAGATCGTATTAAAAAAATAGTAGCGTAATAGTTTAAAATTGGTATGTTGTAGAAATGTTAAAATAAATATATCGTTATGCAAATTATTTAATTCATATTATTATAAAACAATTTATTTAAATCATTACTAGGATGTATACAAAAATTTTTTTTTTTAACAACATAGGTGATGCTTTTTGACTTAAAATATATTTTTATAACATAGTTACGAGTCTAAATACCTAATTTTTATTTTTGGACGATTTAAATTTTTTAAAAAAATTTTTCGACATTTTATAGTAATTCTTGGTTATTTTTAACAAATTGAAAAAAAAAAAAATTGCACGATAAAATAAAAATAAGGAGTTTGTTATTATAATTTGTTTAGTTTAAAATATTTTCCTCGATTAAAATACTAAAATTATTTTTAATTAAATATATTTTGGTATTACCTATAATTTTATTACTTAAAATAATTAAATATTTTAATAGTAAGTTTAATAGAGTCGGTAAGTATATTAATTTGTAATTATTAATTCAAAAATATTTTATTCATTTGAGGAACTTCAATAGCGTTAAAGGAATTTGTGATGTTTTTAGGTCATAAATGTTTTTTTTTTTAAGCTATTTATATATACCTATATATATATATATATATATATATATTTTTAGAACATCAACATCCTGAACTAAATGTATTTCGAAATGTTTACGTGCACGATTATTCTCATGATTGTTCGCAGAAAGTATTACCCACTCAAAGGAGCTTAAAAATTCCGAGAACGATTTCAACTGATTTGGCACAATAGTGTTATTTTTTTTCTTCTATTATTATACGTTACCTTATAAACATCGTAGAACCCTATAATGCGGTCGAAAGTACTGTACAAATCGTTTAAGAGGTTTACCACCTGAAAATCGGAAAATAACTCGTTGAGCGAAATTGATTAAAATATTAAATTAAAAATAAAGTAAATATATTAAAATAAAATAGATTTATTTGTTTATTATTATTATTATTATTTTTTTTTTTGATAATAATTGACCTGCATCGGAGAGCTCTGAGCGCAAAGAACAGTAAAGCCGACGATATCGCTAAAGTACACGGTGACGTTTTCGAATTGTTCGGGCTTAACCATTTCGCCGGCCATTAGTTGCTGAGCGACTGGTCTGTCAGATAAAAAAAAAAAAAAAAAAAAAAGAAAATGACAAAGGCGTTAAGACGAAAATCCCCTCACTAAGTCTAAGTATAATAATAATAATTAATCTGACCTGGGCAACACTTGAAATAATAATTCTTCCGATCGACGCTTTTCTTGACTCAACTGATCGGTTTTCTCTTCGACAAGAGCTTCTAAATTATTCGCATACTGTTCCATTCTCAGCACCAGATCGTCCATTAAATTTTCACAGTACCCTCTGAAAATAATATAACGTTATTTTGAGAACTCGCAAACGCATCTCTCCGCAGTACCTAAAATACCGCGGCGAAGAATTATGAGTTTGGCTTTGATCAATGGAATATAGTGTAGTAGCAAATTAAATTTTGATTTTTTTTTCTTAATTTTTGTTATTTTATCATGTATACGTTTTTAATTATTAATTTCATTATGAGATTTATTCTTTATGTGGATATTGTAATTCCTTAAATGTATGAGGTTCTAAATTTAGTTTAAACTTTGAAATGATCGTTATTATTAGTGATTATTTTACATTTGCAAAAAAAATAAATCATTTAATATCTAAACGAGCGAAGTAATCGGAAAATTTTTAACTGGGGATTTCTTTATGAATTTAGGAATTTTGAAGTATGCATTTATGCTGAATATCTATGTCCCTTGGCTTAATTGAAGGTGTCAGTGCAATAACAAGACGGCTCCATATTCAAAAACTTTTCTGGTGACACATAAAATTTAATTTTAAAATCCACAACGACCAAATTATTTTTTTAAATATATGAAATTGTAGTTCACATTGATACCAAAAAAATTGGTAGTAAAAAAAAAAAAATAAAGAAAAAAAATTAAAAAGTATATTTTATTATGACAGATAACCAAACTATTTTATAGTAATATTATATACAATAATTTATATATATATAGCGATATAAAATGTATGCATTAATGCTGTTTTTTGTTTTTCAATAATAAAATGGTTTATGACGCGTTCGATTTTCTTTTAACCATCAACTGTACAGGCTCGTTATTTTTCCTCTTGTTGTTTTGCTTAATTGTTTTTGTTCATTTACCGTTCTTGCAATAACGACTTTGCCGCTAATAAATTATAATATTTATGTCGGAAAAATTAGTATGCGCAATGCGTTTCTCGAATAAAAATTATGATATAAAACACGCAATTTTTTTATAAGCCTTATCTCCTGTTTGTATCGGGTAATACTGATGAATGATGATGCCCATAAAAGTCTCTCACTGGCAAATGTTACAGTTCCACATTTAAATAATATCGTACTTAAATATTAAAAAGTATAGACAAGAAAGCCGGACACATTTCGTACCACGGGAATTCTTCGCTCCTCGGCTCAGGTAGTGGGTGTGTAGAATTTTAAAGAAACGATAAATCATTTTTTCAATAAGACGATTCTGAACGAAGAAAGTTAATAATATAAAGAACATTTAATAGTCGTCATTTTCAACACACCAACCAAGAGTATCCGTGAAGTATGACCCGGAAAGCGAATAATATCCGTGGTGCGAAGTATGTCCGGCTTTTTTGTCTATACTTTACTTTATTTTTTTTATTTAATAAATAAAGAAAAGGAAAAATAAATTAACGAAAAGGAAAAACGTCCAAATATTTTTTCAAAATTTTCTAGCTCCAAAATGTTTCTCATATTATTGTTTATCTATGTTTAAATTTTCATAAAGATTGGATTGAAAAAACAATAGTTTCCCAGTCTTTTTTTTCAAATTTGGGCTAGTTTTTCAAAAAAAAAAAAAAAAAATTGAAGAATTGAGAAATTTAAATAATGACCTTTTTAAAGTACCAACAAGAGGTGAATCCGGTTTCAAAAAGTTACTGATCGAGACTTTTGGACTAATAGATCTATACGAAAAAGTTTTCACAGAAAAAAATAAACATCATTGTATAAACATTAGCTTTTTCACTTAATTCTGAATGTAAATTGTTTTGATACGTCGCGTTTGTTTTCTAGAACGATCAATTTTCGCACGCGTAATAAAATTCCTCATCTACACCTGTGCTATTTCTGGATTTCACGAGGCCCTGAAGTTTAATGACATGTACTATTTTATGTCTATAAACAGTTTTTCTTGTAGTAAAATTCGTTCAAAACTTTTGTCTAACATCTCCTTTGATCATATTAATTTCATCTACTTGATACTTCAGTCAACATTGTTCGAGTTTTCAAGTTTAAGGAAAAGCTCCTGGAACTTTGAGTAAAGTGAGTGAAATGTGACATATATATGGGTCATTCGAGGTCAAATCACGGGGTCGTCGGCCTGACACGCTCTGATTTTGATGATAAGTTGATTTTCTAGTTGATTTTAGACTGAAATAAGACCTTTATTTTTTCAAATTGCTGCTATCATTAATACTTTGAATTTGAATTATACACGAAGATCACACATTAATCAAATTTTTTTATAGAATTGGGTACTCAAAATAAACATTTTAATCATATTTCCAAAATGGGACAAGAAGAGTTAGAATTTTTTTAAAAATTTTTAATTATTGAAAAAAAAAAAAAAATTAAATTTCAATTTAATTAATAGTTTGCCATAGTTTTTAATACTAAAATAAAAAACAAAACAAAACTTGTTCTAGGTAAATTTCGATTTTTAATTTGGTATAAGTGAATTCGAAAAATTGAGTTTCTAATTTTTTTTCGAATTAAAAATTATGTTATGGCTTTTCTCATGAATCAAATGAAAAATCAAAATTTACCAAAAGCAAGTTTCGGTTTTTTTTTTTTTTTTTTTTTAAGAATCCAAACCATGAAAAAATATTAATTTTGTTGATTTTTTTTTCAAAAATTTAAAATTTTGAAAAAAATTCTAATTCTATTTGTCCCATTTTAGAAATATAATTAAAATTGACCAATATTAAAAATTTTCAACTTCGTATTTAATTCAAATTCAAAATATTAAAGATGACGGCAACCTGAAAAATTAATAAAAAATTTTTCAAATATTATAGAGGTACTATTTCAGTCCAAAATCAACTAGAAAATCAACCGGTTATCAAAATTTCAGGGGGCTAGGCAGACGACCTCGTGATTTGACTTAGAGTGCTCCATACACAAATATAGGACTATGGAATTTTTACAACGAATATTTTAGTCGTTACGTATTTGAAAAAATGGTGATAAAAATTTTAAATTTTCACTATTTACCGAAAATAATAAGATAATATATCTTGAATTAACTTTAAGTTTTAACCAGTTTTGGGTTGAATATAAAATTTATAAAAAATACTGGAAATGTTTAGTTTTTCCAATAAAGTTTAAAATGAATCTCAAAAATAAATTGTTAATCAATTTTTTCATGAGTATTTAGTATTTAAAGGTAGAATGTCGACGAAACCAGTTGTTTTATTTGAAATATATTTATTTAATAAAAACTTTATGCAATTTTTATCGTATATTTTTTCGAATATTCGTTAATAATAGATATTTTACAATCTACTATTCAAATTATTGGAGGAAGTCAGGAATAATTTTGATTATACCCAAATATCTCTACTTTCACAAATGTAGAATATAGGTTTTCATTTAATATGCTTGTAATGTTTTATTTCACGCCGTTTGTTATAATTCTATTTACATTTTATAGTTAATTTAAAAATTTGCTCGATTCGTTTTGGAAACCTTTGAGACCTTAAGTATTTTTTTTTTTTTTTGTTTACGAGGCTTTAGTATATAGATCGTCCAAGTTATTTGCACATTTATATGCATATAAATTAAACGCAATGACAATTAAACGGGTTCAACTGTAAAATCTTTTGAAACGGAGTAAACATAATATATAACCAAGTTTTCATAGTAATTTTGGAACTCAAAGTCCAATAATTAGAGGAATTCTTTTATTACGTAGGTAAATATAATATTAATTTATCTAACTTTAATAATTTCAAAATCTATGAGAAATATATTAATAAAATATTTTCTTGAATTTAAATGTTTATTAATTTTTGTTTAAATTTTTCTTTTGTTCTATTTGAAGTTATTTTTAATATTTTACAAATTTGTTTTCTTCATAATATATTATTAGTAATATCAACTCAGCTCATTCGCTACAAGCATATGCTTCCTGGATGAGCTTGAAACTTGTTTATTTTATGTATATATTTTGTATTTTGTTGTTGCAAAAAAATGTATAAATGTATTTCAAATTTAATAAAATTACCTCGTTATTTGTCGGACAATACTTCGCATCATGTCAAAGCCGGGTCTCTCTTCGGGTACATCGTTCCAGCATCTTTGTATTAGTTCGGATAACGGCTCGGGGCAGTCGTGTCCGGATATGTCAGGACGGAAATACGGTTCTTCACGTTTTTCCACTCGCTCTAAAATCTCTGGTTTTGAAAATAATTAGCGAATATATTTTATTACTTTTGTACGCAGTTTATTACGGATTTATCCGTTACAGATGACAATTTGTACAGATACTCATTATTCAGTACAATATTTCATCTGACTTCCATAGAACATTAGAATTGTTTTTTTTTTTTCAATATTAACAAAAAATTTTTACTACATAAATACTTAGTGAGTATTTATATTATTTCCAACTTATCAATGAGTAATCAGACTTTTCAAGTTAAGTTATTATTCTCATAAATTATTTATTAGACGCGAATATTGATCCTTGAATGAAAACAGCTTTAAAATGTATTTGTGCCTAAAATGTTTTTAAATTAGCGGAAAACACAAAAAAAATTGCATTAAAATTATTAAAATTTCTTAAATATATACATTTATCAATGCAATTTTTGTTGAAAATCTAAAATAATATTAAAATTATAGCATCATTAAGTATTAGTTATAAGTAGTTACATTATAATATATTATAGCCGACATAAATTTTTAAAATAACAAACTACTTATTATTCTCAAACAGGTAGTGGTTAAATAGTTTAAAATTATATAAAATGAAAAAATGAGTTTAAAGTTTTGAAAAAGACCCTATAAAAAAGTTAAACATCCGAAAAATGTATAATATATCTTGAGTTAGGAAATTATCAAGTAAAGAAGTTTAAAAAGGTGGACATACTGTGTACCATGGGTATTCTTCGCTTCTCGGGTGGACTGGGTGGGTGTGTAAAATTTTAAAGATATGAAAAATCATTAATTCAATAATATGGTTCTAAGTGGAGCTTTAGTATATTATTGTTTATCTCTGTTTAAATTTTAGTAAGTTTGGATTGAAAAAATAGTTTTTGATAGACGTTTTTGTCCAATTTTGGGTAGCCTTCCACAATGTTTAGAAAAACTATTGATAATTTTGAAAAATGATCTCTCAAAAGAGTAAAGTACCATTTAGAGCCGAATTCTAATTAAAAAAAAAATGGTTGGTCAAAACTTTTTGACAAGCATTTATATACGGAAAAGTGATCACAGAAAAAAAGGAATGAATATCATTGTAGAAGCTCAATCTTCATCGTTCCACATAGAATATAAAAAAAAAATAAAAAATAATTAAAAGTTATTTTTTAATAACTTCTAATTATGTAATTAATTATGGTTTGGATGTTTTCGGTCTATAATTACGTATGTCAAATATTAAATTATTATTTTTTGTGAGATTCACTTATATATTACTAAAAGAAAGTATAATTAAAAATGATAATATGATTTATAATTTTATGCATTTGCCTCGCGTAAGTTAAACCGATGTTAATAAGTCTAGGTACAACGGTTGTCATATTATGATTTAAAAAATGTTATTTTTTAGATTCTGAACGAAGTGAAGAAGCTTATGATTTTACAATGATGTTTATTTATTTATTTATTTTTTTCTCTTTCTGGAAACACTTTTTCGTATAGAAATACTGGACCAAAAGTTTCGATCAATATCTCTAAAGAACCGGAATCATACCCAGATGGTACCCAGATTTTTGATATTAAGACTTGAAATTTTAATATGATCTCACTGGCATATGTGTCTAATTGATCTGAAAAAATCTCAAAAATCGTTAGTCAACTTTTTTTTTTATACCCGTTTGAAGTTAGAATTTCT
>JAIPRM010002744.1:0-29022 GCA_025469315.1 Stegophylla sp. TES_Ste_2020
ATAATTACCACACATAAATATATTTATTAAACAAACATTTTGTGTTTTTGGGGGCCCCACTTAAATGGAAAGGAGGCCGATTTGGGAGTGCTACGCACCCCCGGTCCTCCCGCTAGTTGCGGCACTGAACGCGAACCCGACGTCTTCGTACGCGTAAAGTTTGACGGTAGAGAGGTATAAAATAATATGCAGTGGAATAGAGACGTTTAATACCGACGACGACAACGGGAAAAGAAATTATTCATTGTCGTCGTCGTCGTCGTAAAGCGCCGCGCGTTCATGTGCACACACACGGAAATTTGCGTGCTGGTTCGGGATATAAATTATAGGAATTTTTTATTTTTTATTTTTTTAATATCTCTAAACGTTTATACGTTATACACGTTATATGTGTACGAGAACCGGGGGTATACAATAATAATAATAATAATATGGTCTACCACCATAATAATATTTATTTATATGTACACGAGTGTATGCAATGAACCGAGGGCTGTGCGCATAATATCTAAATACTTCGGCGTTCAGTTGTCCGATCGGTATCAAACGTCGCGCAATGACCGCCAATACGGTCGTCCTAAGTCGACGATTGTGATTTTTTTTTTTGGTACCTACTTTTTGTTTTAATGAAATTATCGTTTCGTTTGCTCGTCACTGTTGTGTAGACTTGGTCCTCTGGCCCACCAGCCCCCGACCCCTTGTGCCGATATACACTAATAAATAGACACGGTATCGGAGAGTACGACGCGGAATATTGCGATCGAATATCTCGCGCGAAATGTTCGTCGCAAATCCCGTGGACGACCCGGAATACAAAGAGCAGGACATCGATTTCACGTCTTTGCCACTAGACGAAGCTTTGCAAGTGAGTAATACCGTACCTTTAGTGTAGTACCACGTGTCTCTCAAGAGTCATAACCACCCAGTGTGATTGAAAACATCGTCGTGTAACCTCTAAATTCAGTTTCTAGTTCTAGCGGATTCGGGAATTTTTCATGGGGAGGGCCTGACAATCTTTTCCAATTCATGGTCGTTAGGGGCTTCTCTCCTATTTATAGGCGAGATGTGGGGAGGTTGAGGGTTTGAGTCCCCCAAATATACTCAATCCTCTCCTCCCAGATATGTTAAAAATTGCCTATGGCTAATACCACAAGTGATGGCTAAATTAAACAAATTAATATTTTACCCCCTCCAAAATGTTTATTCTTTCTCACCCAATGTCCCTATTATCCTTAATCATACACTTTAAAAACCCTAACTTTTGTTAACTCTAAAAGTTTTTCAATTTATTTGAAAATATTTTTCAGACTGTATTATGATATTATTGATAATAAGAATTTAAAATTTTTAATTTTAAATATATAAATTAAATAAATTAATAAATTTAAAATTTCTAGTTTCAAAATTACGACCATTTTATTAAAACCTATTTAATGCAAATCGAGATTACGACAAATTTCAACGTTTTAAGTATTTTATTTAAATTCGAAGTAATTTTTTCTTGATTTTGGAAAAACTATTGAGAATTTCAATAAATTTTCTCTTTAAAGTTCCATCCATAGCTATTTCTGATCTAAAATTTTACTGAGAGAAACTCTTGGACAATCCGAAAAAATGTACGCAGAAAAAAATTAACATTATAATAATAATAAACATCATTACGAAAATGGCAATAGGATTATATTATTATTATAATATCTAATATCTAATAAATTTTATTAGATATCAATATAATCAATGGGAGGGTCTGGACTTCATGGACCCCTTCCGTAAATACGCCCACTGTCTTAATTATATTTATAACGGCGGTTCTAGATTGGCTTTAAACTGACACCGACGTGAAGTGCGACTGCCACCTCACACTAGGAAATCCAATTTATACAACATGTAGTGATACGAGTGGAAAATTTCCATTTAATTTTAATTTTACAAATGTCCAATGACCAATATCAATAAAAGTTGTAGTTAAAAGATAAATAGATAATAATTTTTTTTATTATGCATTTTAGCAAATCTGTTGAGACCTTAAGAAGTTTCTCACAAACTAAATTTCTACAATTTATCATGATTAGTAACATAACATTATTTCAGCTGCTCCAGTGGTAATTCCAATGCATTTTCGCCACCTAATGTCGAGTTTTGTAGAAACTTAAAACAGCTTCACAAATGTGCCTACTGATAAATTATAAAATAACGATTTTTCCGATATACAGAAGAAAATCCAACATAGTTCAAAGATATCGAACGTTTTTCAGAAATAAATAAATTTTTTTATGACCTGCAGAAATCCTGACTTTTTGCAACCATTGGTGTGCAGCAATAATACAGGGAATTTCTAGGGTATTCTCAAAATGGATTTTAGTACCGATTAAAATTTTTTTCAGCTCATTCAAAATATAGACATTAAGTTCCTTACGAAAATTGTGATACTTCAAGTACAAATTTCTTGCTTTTTCTTTTAATAATAACAATGAAAAAAAATGCTGTTTAATTAATTTTTAATTTTTAAGGATCGAATTATCGGTAGGCAAAATGATAAATGTAGTATTTTGATATGATAAATATTATTACAGTTATCAATAATAATCGTAAAAATGTGATGTTAATTTTGTATAGTAGTGAGTTTCTAACAAAGTCATTATGTACATTTATATTAATTTTTCTAATGAGAGTTTAGCACTCTTTTATTTTTTGTCCAAATCCGTAACTTCTGGTGTAGACGACGACGGGTCTTTTATAGCAGAATGTTACACTAGTGTACTCAGGAATTTATTTTTATTCGTCCGTTTCCAGAGACGCCGAGAAGAATGCGAACGAAAAGCGAGGAGAGGGGAAATGGACCCCAGGTTGGAATTCACGTTCCAACTGCTCATCGACAATACGGGACTTCCGAGGAATTCCGTAATGGACTACGTCTTCGAGTCCAACATGGTAATGTCAAATCGCTTGTATACCAATGCATCTTTATTATTTTTCTAGATTTGATCAATATCCATTTTAAATACATAGTTTTTTTATGGTAGCCTTATACTAAGAGATTAGTAGTTAAACTTTTTGACACATAAATATAAAATGAACTGTATTAGATTCTGAACGAAGTGAAGAAGCTAGTGTTTTTACAATGATATTTTTTTTTCTGTGAACACTTTTCTGTATAGATGTACTTGTACATAAGTCCCGGTCAGCTACTTTTTGAAACCAAATTTGCCTTTAGTTAGTATTTTAAATAAGACATTTTTTGAACTTCTAAATTCTTCAATTTTTTTTTTTTTTTTTGGAAAAAGCTACCCAAAATTTAACAAAAAAAGACTCGCAAACCATCATTTTTTGATTCGAACTTTATGAAAATTTAAACATAGACAGTAGTATAAAAAACATTTTGGCGCCAGAAAATTTTGAAAATGTCAAAAAAAATAATAATTGGACATTTTTCTTAGTTCTAACACTTTTTTTATTATTAATTTTTTTTCTTTCATTTATTAGATAAAAAAAAGTAAAGTAAAGCAAAGTAAAGTAAAGTAAAGAAAAGTAAAGTATAGTAAAGTATAGACGAGAAAGCATACATCGGACCACGGATATTCTTCACTCTCCGGGTCAGATACTCTTGATGAGTGTATTGAAAATGACAACTATTATTGTTCTTTGTATTATTAACTTATTTTTTTTTAAATCGTTTTGTTGAAGAAATGATTGAAGGTTTCTTTAAAATTATAGACACCCTTCAATAGTACCTGACCCGAGGTGCGAAGTATGTCCGGCTTATTGTTACATACAATATCAAAATTACCATTCAAAAGGATAACGTGCTTCCCTTTACTCTCCGATTGAGGGGTTCATGTCTTTTTATGTAAAATTATAAGTGAATAAAACATTTGCGTTTAAAACAATCTTGTTTTTGTCTGATCTTTCAAGCTGGACCAGATCAACGAGCTGTTTTTACCGCACGGCCGATCCAAACTCATGTGGTTTTATCAAGACGTCGAGGTTGAAGAATCGGATTCATTCGAAATGGTAATGATTATATTATTTTAATGTATGAACATAACATCATATTGTTTATGGTCACGCAAAGTATATTTTGTCCTTATGAGATGAATTTTCATTGCTGACTTTTAAACTTTTAGGATTGGGTAAATGCCATAGTTTCAATCTGCCGAATAACACTCATTAATCTTTAAAATTACTCGTTTGATTAAGAAAATTGGCTAACAATTTTTCTTTAAAGTGTATTAAAATATATATATTTACCCCCCTTTCCTCACTGCATCATGCAAATGACACTCACTGCTTTGTGCCTTTTTTTCAAATTTCATTTTTTAACTTTAAATATCACCCGAAACATTAACATTATTTCTGAAATACAATTATCAAAAGTTTTCATTTAAAGCATTTTTTTTTTTTTTATCTTTTTATCCATAAAGTTGCTATAACGCAGTTGAGCGTATTTTAATTGGAGACTTACGGTATATGGCATGAGCCACATACGCTCATTGAACGGTCGTACGTTAAGTTAAAAAATAAAATAGAGATTTTACATTTGTTTGAGCTCGTTTAAAAAATCGCAGATTCCGTTTCAGGTTCAGACCAAGCCGACGAACAGCAGAAGCGTCCAACGACGGCCGAGCGTTGTGTCCAGGCCAAAGAAAAAAAAATTATTCCTAACCGACGGATGGGAGGTCGGGTTGACGGGAATATGTATTTACATCATTCGCTTAAACACTGTCAAGCAGTTACCCGAAGAAGGATTCCACAAAGACCTGATCTGCGGTACGTTGGACGCAGAAAAAAAGGGACTGGTCAAGAGCATAGCCCGCATCATAGAGTACGTATTCATACCAGCTCTGGCCATACCACAGACGGGAGACGAGCAGTCGGACGATCAGCCCCACTGTCCGTTGATTAAAAGTCAACTTCTCCCAGAACTCAGGTCGTTTTGCAGCTGTCTGAAAGGTATTCCAAAGTATAAATCACTGTAACACTATGTGTCTTAATATACTTAAAATATGATGTTCATTTGCACCGAAAATTGCAAAATATTGCAAAATTTGTATTCTCTAATATTCCTAAAATTATCTACCATAGGAAAAATAATAATAGTATAAATAACATTTGTCGCTATCAGCCAATCATCATTTAACTTATTAATTTATGAGTAATAAGTAGTTTGATACATTTTTTAGTAATTACCAACATCAAGGTAGTGTTTTAACAGTGATGTTTATTATTATTTTTTTTTTTATGCGTACACGTTTTTGTATAAAAATTTTTGTTCAAACTTTTCGAACAGCAATTTTTAAAATCAAAATTTGCCTCAATTAGGAACTTTCGGCAAATAGTTTCCCAATACACTCAATAATCTAACCAAAATTCGGGGAAAATTTGACAAAAAAATTGTTTGACATATAAAAATTATCCAAACTTTACAAAAATTTAAATACAGATAGGCAATAACATGTAAAATGTTTTGGTGACAGAAATTTGTGAAAGTATGAAAATTTTTTTTTTGAAATTTATTTTTCTTGCTCTTTTTTCTTCTTATTGAATTTATTTTTCCTATTCTCAATATTAATGCGATATAAAACCAGCTGAGTACAGAATATTTTATTGTTGTGCTATTGATAAATTTCATAATTTTTAAGTAAACTTGTCTTATTCAAACCGAAGCTCCATACATAATCGTTATATCGAAGAAATTATTTATCGTTTCATTAAAATTTAACACACCATTCAAATATCACACGAGGAGCAAAGGATACCCATAGCGCGTTGTAATCCGACATTTTTTTTGGAATGGAATTAAATGTATACCTATTGCATTTATATTATATTATCACGTCATTACAATAAAATTTATGCTAAGCTTCAGCTGCTATAAATTAAAATATAAAAATTCATGTCACCAGTCGTGGATATAGTTATGATAACTGTTATAAGTCCCTAAACGGTTAATATTCTTGTTTTTATCATTGTCCTTAATCTAATTACAATATTACACATTGAGATATTATTGAAATAGCAGTTCAAGCTAATGAAAAAAAAAAACGGATTCATTTCGCACCATTGTGTATTTTCACTCTTCGAGTGGAATACTCTTAGTGGGCGTGTAAAATTTTAAAGAAATGTCAAATAATTTTTTCAATTATACAGTTCTGAATGGATCTTCAGTTTATTACAGTTTATTAAACGCATAATTACATTTTACTCTTCCTTTTAATATATTTATGTGTGTGTATATGTATGTTGAAGTATGTGAAGAGGTATGTGATCAACCAAATATTTTTGCTGATGGCATGAGTTTAATAGCAAAAGTTCCTTCATATAAAGAAGCCAAACAACTCGCCACAAACAGAGAGGAAATATTGGCTTTGGAGAAACGAGTATCGAATTGGATAAAAAAAATACGAGATGTAAATTAAATCATTATGAAACGTGTATTAAAAAATGGCTGAAACCTAATTATTATTATCGTTAGATACTACTAGAAGATGAAAAATTGCAATACGAAAGTGATACTAGTGGACCTCAGGATGAGTTAGAGTACTGGAAAAAACGAGGAGCGCAGTTTTCTCAAATTGCAGCCAATCTCAGTTGGGAAGAAGTACGTCCTAATTTATTTTCATAATTTTTATTTTTTTCATAGTACATGCAAATTGTATTATTTATTTACTATATAACTTTATGTTGTTCTATAAAAAGACTAATTAAATATTGTTTTAAAATGTGAATTTATTTTTTGAACGTTTGTGTTGATAATTTAGGTAATTATGACTATTTGTTGCTTACAACTATCCCGTTCTCGGATGGTTGATCGATGGAGACGAACAGATAATCATTTGACTTTGTGCTACAACGAAGCGAAAGACAACTCTAAATACATTCAAGCGCTAGAAAAATGTTGTCACTCGCTGTATCTAGATAACCCGGTGAAAATGAGAAACTCATTGGTTCGTATGCTTCAGACTGTTCGTCTTATTCACGACGTGTCAATGTTTTATAACACTACCGAGAAAATATCATCTCTCATGGTCAAAGTAATTATCGAACTTGAATAAATATACTGTGAACAATAATTAAACCCTTAAACGAAAATAAATAGAGTTTACTATTGTTTAGATTACAAATCAAATGATTGAAAGCTGTAAACTTCATATTACCAACCGTAATAAAGACACAATATGGTCGCAAGATAGAGCGTCTCTTACGACTAAATTGAACGAATGTATTACATTGAACAAACTATACCATAACACTTACGAGCGAGTGAAACACCGATATGGTGCTGGAAGACAATTTAGTTTTTCTGAAAATTATGTATTTGGAAAATTCGATGCATTTTGTGATAGGCTAATAAAAATTTTAACAGTTTTTGACACAGTTGACGATTATAATGGGTTGTTCGAACGAAGAATGGAAGGTTTGATGTTTGGAGAAGGTACGGAATTGTAGTAAATAAATAAAATTAAACATTATATCAATTAATAATAATAATAATGATAATAACGTCTTAAACAATTTACTTAAATGAATAAACGTATACATGTTTACAGCATTGGATACTGCAGTTCGCACATTTGAAGAAGCTAAACTAATGGTGATGAACAAGAGTTATGATTATTTAGACCAAAAAAATAAAGATTTTGATCACGATTACACAACATTTTTTGTCATGGTTCAAACCTTAAAAGATGATTTGGCATATACAATAGAAACAAATTTCAGTTCTGTCTGGGAAACCGGCCAAGGAATAAAGTTTCTTGATAAATTTGAAAAAGTAATTAATGCTCTTGTTTTAATTCTTAATTGTGCGTTTTTAGATCTAAACTAATCGACTGATTTGCTATTTTAAATTAGATTGCTACAAAAATACCAGTGACACGAATGGACATAAAATACAGTAGAGTTTTAAAATATTGTGAAAGTCAAATAGACAGAACATTGAAATTGTTCAAAAAACGAAAGAACAATCCTCCAGTACCTAGAAATTTTCCACCACTTTCCGGTAGCATTTACAATATCATATTGTTCATATCATAAAATATGGTATTAAGATTTTTTGTATTAGGGCGTATTGTATGGGTAAGGTCATTACGACAACGGTTAAGCTATTTAATGGAAGAAGCAACCGATCATCCAGTATTGAAAGTAATGGCCGAAATGGCAGATGTTCAAAAAAAATTTGGTACCATGACAGTAGCTTTACTAAACTATGAAGAAGAAATTAAAAACATCTGGATGAACCATAATGTAAATATAATATACTAGGCACCAGTGGCAGCGTGAAAGGGTACAGTACGAAATAACTGTATCGTGATGAAATTAAATGAAAGGTCCATATTATACGTATTTAAATTACCAATTAATATAATACTATTTCATATTATCATGTGATCGTATGATGGTTATATTTAATTTCGAATCAACCAAAAATCCCCACGCCGCCATTGCCAGACACATATTATTCCAACTAATTTATAATCATCTCAAATATATTTCCAGATTAGAGTGATAGAACACTGTTTGGTGCAACCGATATTAAAATTTAATAGCACCAGTAATATGGTTTATGTTAACTTCGATTCTAAGTTGAGTTTACTCATAATAGAATCTAGTTGTATGCTGAAAATGGGTTTACAGGTTCCTATTGTCACTAAGGCCCTGTTTTTTAGAAGGCATCATTTCACATTGATGTGTGATACATTACAAGTAAACAGAAAAATAATAACATAGTTATATAATTATGATACTAGATAATATTGCGTGTTATTATTAATTTAAATGAACTCAGTGTATGCTAAACAGAGTGAGAAGAGTGGCAAGTAGCATAAACATGGATGTTAGACCACTTTTTGTCACACAGTTAGTGTGGCTATTGGATCTTTTGACACCTGGATTGCAAAAGATCGACTGGACTGATCCTGAATGGAAATCATTTGTAGAAAAAACAAATGCTGCAATAGATCAATTTCAAATTTTAGTCACTAGGTAAAGGCAATGCATATCATAACGTGTACTTAGCAAAACTGAGTTTATGATATATTTGTTTAAATTCTTTAGAATTCATGACGTTTACTATAACAGAATCCTTCAAGTGCTTTCTTCAATGCAACTTATTACATTTTACACTTTTCCCGAAGATGGTACTACTTGGACTGCTGATGAATTTTTAGATAAAATTGATGAAACATGTCGTCAGGCTTCTGTGGTTAGCAAATGATTTTACTTAGTTGAAACAGTTATTATTTTTTTCATAAAATTTTATATACCAATTTTATAATATTTATCGTATAGGAACTGAACCGAAAGAGTACGTTAGTAGAAGAAGCAGTTGATGAAGTAATGAATCTTATTCAAAAGGCAAATGAAAGTGTTGTAGTTCCAAAGTTAGATCAAGAATCTAATGATAAAGGTACAACAGGAAAATATTTTTTGATTTTCTAATTTATTTGTATGGCACTATAGGTAAATCAGATGTAGATGTAAGCAAACAAGAAGGAAAATCGGCTGAAGCTCAAACAGATTGGAGTACTGTGTGTGAATTTTTTAATAACCCATTTGTATTAGCAGCATACGAGTTACCTCCAACAGTTTATACTCTAGCTAATAGTGCCGTAAAAGAAATGAGACGATACTATAGCCGAAAAGTTATAGACGTTCTAATAAAAATTACAAGACAATCAATTGATACTCTGAGGAAAAAGTTTTCCCAAGAATCTGGTAGGACAACAAATTATACTTTAACGTAACAAAAAAAAAAAAAATATATATATATCCAAAAAATCATTTTTCTTCAGGAGATAATCCAATTTTTGAAGTGAACGCAATACTTATGATTCCATCAATTGTTATCAGACCCGATATCAATGAATTACAGGACTTGATGATTCAAGCCGGAAAGACGATGGTAGGAGTTGCCAAAGGAGTCGGGCAATGGTCTGGTAATAAGAAAACAAAGGTAATATCGTATTGTGGTAAGGAATAGAACACGAGCATTACGACTGGACATGAAATTTACTTGGGGTTTACTTATTTGGTATTGTCTTGTGTTGTCCACGTGTTTGTCTTCGTGTGCGCGTCTCGTTTGTTTTTCTACCAACAGGTGTTAGCAGAAAAACACTGGAAACAGTTAAAGAAAGATTGCAGCGAGCGCAGAGAAAAATTTTTTTCTAACGTTGTACTTTCTGATATGGAACAGAGTTCACCAGCAACTATACCTACTATTGAGGATTCAAGGTCAAAGCGCAGAAGGTTGTATAAATTGGCATCAGAAAAAAAACCTCCTTTCCCAGTGATGTACAGAAATTTCTACTCACACGTCTCTGAAAATAAAGAAATCATCAAAGCACTTACGTTACTTTCTATATGCGTACAGCCATTAAAACCAGTAAATATAATATATAAACATTTATTTTTTGTATAAACAGTGCATTTTAAACTCAATTTTATTTATTTTTGTTCACCGTGTAGATGCTGTCTGACTTCTTAAGTCTTTGGGTACCATATAAAATTTTATGGAATAATGATTTATCAGAAAGGCGAGATTTATCTACAGTTTCGCTATTAGATTCAGAAGCATATCTTCAAAAACACCACGAGCTCTTGGAAAGTTTGAAAGGAAAACCAGATATATATGAATTTGGATCGTGTGTCTTAGTATCCGTTGGTAAATCTAATGCAAATATTGTATCAGAATAAAGCCAAAAATTATGTTATTTTATCATTTCGCAGAGAAATTGAAATACGGTCTTACCATTGAGGTAAAATCGTGCAACCGTCGAATCGGTCAACTATTACGTAAAAAATACCATCGTGAAATGGATTATGTGTATGCTGTAATGAATGAAATGGAAAGAAAGTTAGAACGACCTATAAGAGACTTAGATGATATTAGAATGGTTATAGAAACGTTAAAGAAAATTAGAGAAAATGAAGTGGACATGGAGCTTAAAATAGAACCGATTGAAGAAGCTTTTAACGTATTAACGCGTTATGATCTACCAGTCGACAGGGAAGATTTAGAATTAGTCGATAATGTTAGATATTGCTGGCAGAGAGTGTTAACCCGTGCCATGGACATGAACATTTATTTACTAGATTCACAACCACAATTGCAAAAAGAATTAGCTGAAAATCTTAAACACTTTAAACTAGATTGTGTACAGTATTGCCACGAGTACAGGACATTGGGTCCAATGATGCCTGGCCTCACACCTAGGGAAGCTTCAGATCGGCTCATTATGTTCCAAGTAAACAAATTATAATCGATTTTTTTTTCTTTTGATACAAGTGCACTTATGTAAAATAATTTATTTTACAGAATCGTTTTGATGGCATGTGGCGACGTTTACAATCTTATCAAAGCGGAGAAGAATTATTTGGTTTGGAAACCACTGAGTATCCAGAGCTGGTTCAAATACGTAAAGAATTAAATCTGCTCCAAAAATTGTATAAACTTTATAATGATGTAATAGACCGAGTTAGCAGTTACTATGATATCCCATGGGGTGACGTTAATATAGAACAAATTAATAATGAATTAATGGAGTTCCAAAATAGATGTCGAAAATTACCTAAAGGCTTGAAAGAATGGCCAGCTTTTCATGCATTAAAAAGAACAATCGACGATTTTAATGATATGTGTCCCTTGTTAGAGTTAATGGCCAATAAAGCGATGAAACAAAGACATTGGCAAAGAATAATGCAAATCACTGGTTACAACTTTGAATTAGAAAGCGAAGGATTTTGTTTGAAGAATATTTTGGAAGCACCTCTGCTAAAACATAAAGAAGATATAGAGGACATATGTATTTCAGCCATGAAAGAAAAAGACATCGAAGCCAAACTGAGACAAGTCACTAATGAATGGTCAGTGCAAGAATTAACATTTTTGACGTTTAATAATCGTGGAGAATTATTACTTCGTGGTGATACAACAGCGGAAACAATTGGTCAATTAGAAGACAGTTTAATGATTTTGGGATCATTAATGTCTAATAGGTTGGTTATTTTTCATATCATTATTTAACATTCGAATTTGATAATTATTTTAAAATATAGGTATAATGCACCTTTCCGTAAACAAATACAACAATGGGTGTACGATTTATCTAATACCAATGAAATTTTGGAGCGTTGGTTGTTGGTACAAAATATGTGGGTATATTTAGAAGCCGTATTCGTTGGGGGTGATATTGCTAAACAGCTACCCAAAGAAGCAAAAAGGTAAAACTTTGTATTAATTGGAATGATTATTTTATCATACTCAAAGTATTGTTTGTTAATTTTGTTTGAATAGGTTTAGTAAGATCGACAAGTCTTGGCAAAAAATAATGCAACGCGCTCACGAAACACCAAGTGTGGTTATTTGCTGTGTTGGAGACGACATGCTAAAACAACTTCTACCACATTTACAAGAACAGCTTGAGTTATGTCAAAAATCTCTAAGCGGGTGAATAGTTGAATCTGTTATTTATGTGTAACTGCATACTAAATGTTATCAATAATTTTCAGTTACTTGGAAAAGAAACGAACTATGTTCCCTAGATTCTTTTTCGTTTCCGATCCAGCTCTATTGGAGATTCTAGGACAAGCTTCAGATTCGCATACTATTCAAAATCATTTACTTTCAATATTTGACAACACAAAAGCAGTAAAATTCCATGAAATCGAGTATAACAAAATGACGGCTATAATCTCTACTGAAGGCGAAATTATACCATTAGAGAGAGCTGTTAGAGCTGAAGGCAGCGTAGAGACTTGGTTAACTTGCTTATTGCAAACATCTCAGCAAACCATTCATTCTATTATTCGATCCGCAAATCATCAAATAAATGATAACAATTTTGCTTTATTGCCATTTTTGGAAAAAATGCCTGCGCAGGTACTATTATAATATAAACAATAAACATAAAATTATTTGTTCAATTTTATCAAAACTTCAAATTAATATATTTCTGATACCTATATTATTTTATTCTATCTATAGATTGGGATTTTGGGAATTCAAATGATTTGGACAAGAGATTCTGAGGTAGCTTTAATACATGCTAGATCAGACAGGAAACAAATGCATGATACAAATAATCGATTTTTGGAATTACTCAATACATTAATCGATCAAACAACTAGAGATTTGACGCGAATTGAAAGAATAAAATTTGAAACATTAATTACAATACATGTCCATCAGAGGGATATTTTCGATATATTGGTAATTAAGTGTGTTATATTTATTTGTATAGTATTCAGTTGAATTTTCATTTATATTTTTCTGCATTTTAATCTTAAATTCTCATATAAAATTTTAAATGTATTGAAAATTAAATATTGTATGCGGAATTTCTTCTAATATCTATTTATAATTTATATTATTTTATTATGTATCACATATTACAGTGTCGACTCAATGTGCGTTCTGTCAATGACTTTGAGTGGTTGAAACAATGTCGATTCTATTTTAAAGAAGACCTGGACAAAACTTGGATATCTATAACGGATGTTAATTTTAACTACCAAAACGAGTACTTGGGATGTACAGAACGTCTAGTTATCACACCACTTACTGACAGGCATAGTATATTATGACACATATTTATAATATGGTATTTTTCGCTGTTAAATGAACTGAGTTTTTATCGGATATTTAAAGAAACAAAAAAAAAAAAAAAAATTAAATACAAATAAAGGTTATCAAAAAACATGTACCCTGGCCGGTTCAAAGACTTGACGAGCTTGACTTGACTTGGTTGGAGTCTTGGAGACCCTGGATTATTTAATCAATTGTTTTGTGTTTAGATGTTACATTACACTTGCTCAGGCATTGGCGATGAGTATGGGTAGTTCGCCTTGTGGCCCAGCTGGTACCGGAAAAACTGAAACTGTTAAAGATATGGCAAAAACACTAGCCAAATATGTTGTGGTTTTCAATTGTTCTGACCAAATGGATTATCGAGGATTGGGAAGAATTTATAAAGGATTAGCACAGTCGGGAACATGGGGTTGCTTTGACGAATTCAATCGTATTGAACTTCCTGTGTTGTCAGTTGCCGCACAACAAATAGCGGTCGTATTATCGGCGAAAAAAGAAAAGAAAAAACAGTTTACATTTACGGACGGAGATGTGATAGATCTTTGTCCAGAATTCGGCATATTTATAACAATGGTAAACTATTTAAAGTTAAAAAATAACTGTAATCATATTATAAACTGTAAACCTATTAGAATCCAGGTTATGCTGGTCGCAAAGAGCTGCCGGAAAATTTAAAAATTCAATTTCGCACGGTGGCTATGATGGTCCCTGACAGACAGATTATTATCAGAGTTAAGTTAGCTAGTTGTGGATTCTTAGAAAATATTACACTTGCTCGTAAATTTTATACTTTATATAAACTCTGTGAGGAACAATTGACCAAACAAGTTCATTATGACTTTGGTCTACGAAATATTTTGTCCGTTTTAAGGACTTTGGGTGCAGCAAAAAGAGTTAATAGTAAAGATTCTGAGAGCACGATTGTTATGAGAGTATTACGTGACATGAATTTATCAAAATTAATTGGTAAGTTATACCTTACATGTTTTTAGTTTTTTTAAGTATTATATTATCTTTAATTGTATAACTATCAGATGAGGACGAACCACTTTTCCTTTCGTTGGTTACTGATTTATTTCCAAATCAAATGTTAGAAAAAACTTCATATCCCGAACTGGAAGAAGCAATTGAAAGTCAGGTGGAGGCAGATGGTTTAATATATCATTCGCCTTGGGTGTTAAAACTGATACAAGTATTTAACACATAATATAATAATAAATATTTTGCTTTTTGAAAATATAAAAATATATAGGTAAGTATAAAATTATTTAATGTTGTTATTACTGTTGTTTTAGCTGTATGAAACACAAAGAGTAAGACATGGCATAATGACACTCGGACCCACTGGATCTGGAAAAACCTGTTGTATTCAAATCCTAATGAAAGCTCTTACTATCTGTGGTGATAGTCATAGGTAAAAAAAATTTTTATCAATATTGAAATTTGAAATTTTGATTTAACGCTATACAATTCAAGGGAAATGAGAATGAACCCTAAAGCGATCACTGCAGCTCAAATGTTTGGTCGACTCGATGTAGCGACTAATGATTGGACTGATGGTATATTCTCGGCTTTGTGGAGAAAAACGCTTAAATTGAAAAAAGGAGAAAATGTGTGGTTGGTATTGGATGGACCGGTTGACAGTATATGGATAGAGAATCTAAACTCTGTGTTAGATGACAATAAAACATTGACGTTAGCTAACGGTGACAGACTTCCCATGGCACCTTGTTGCAAAATTATATTTGAGCCACATAACATTGATAACGCATCTCCAGCCACCGTATCACGAAATGGCATGGTATACATGAGTTCATCGGGATTAGATTGGAGTCCCGTTTTAGCAGCTTGGTTAAAAAAGAGAAACAAACGGGAATCAAAATTATTTAAACGATTATTTGAGAGTACTTTTACTACAATGTACACATGGGCGTCACAAAATTTAAACATGACTATGAAAGTTTTACAGTGCAATACTATTCAACAGGTATTTTTTATCCATAAATATATTTGTAAATGAATTGATATAAGTATAGAATATGTTATTATATTTAGATGTTAGTGTTATTACAAGGATTGATACCAAAAAAACCAGAAGAAGAAGAAGGGAAGGAAGAAGAAGAAGAATTTGATGATAATGAAACTAATTCTTCGGAAGAAAACGATGGTGCAGAAGGCATGGAAAACAACTATCTTAAACCAGACAATTTGCTGTAAATATCAATGAACTACTATCCGAAATATTTTTTCAATTGATTTATAATTAATTTTCTCATTATTAGGCCAAGTAAAATACATTTACAAAGACTCTATACATTTTCGTTGGTGTGGGGCTTAGGAGCTTTATTGGAAACATCCGATAGACATAAATTTCATGGTTATCTTCATGAAAACTTTAGTGCTATTCTCGATCTTCCTAAATTAGAAGTTCAACCGGATGCTACAGTATTTGATTTTTTTGTTACTGACAATGGCATGTATTCAATTAAATTATCCCAATCAAATTAAATTATAATACCTGATTGAAATTCATCCATTAGGAGAATGGGAACATTGGAACACTGCAATGTCTACTACTGCTCCAGCAGAGTCATCCAGTTCGGATTACAGCCAAGTATTAGTTCCCATTTTAGAAAGTGTTCGTATCACATATTTAGTGAATATCATAGCGACACAAGAACATCCAGTTTTATTAATTGGAGAACAAGGATCAGGCAAAACTGTTATGATGAAATCATATATGAAATCAGCTAAACCAGAGCTTTATTTAAGTAGATCATTCAATTTTTCATCTGCAACTAGCCCATATCAATTTCAAGTAATGTGCATACATTAATAAAACATAATAATTTATGTGTTAAAACGTACTGAGAGTTGAATAAGTTATTATTTCTTGTAGAAAACAATTGAAAGTTATGTAGAAAAAAGACTAGGAAACACGTTTGGACCTCCCGGAGGACTTAAGATGACCGTTTTCATTGATGACATAAATTTGCCCGAAGTTAATGAATGGGGTGATCAAATTACTAACGAAATAGTTCGGCAAACTATGGACATGAAAGGATTTTATAGTTTAGAAAAACCCGGTGAATTCTACACATTAAATGATATACTTTTTGTCGGTGCTATGGTTCATCCAGGTTGAGTAGCAAAATTGATACAAAAACGTTTAGTTACCTAAACTATGGTTATTGTTCAAATGTTGTATTCATTCTTTAAAGGAGGAGGACGAAATGACATTCCGTCGAGACTTAAACGGCAATTTTGTATATTCAACTGTACTATGCCATCAGATGCTTCAATTGACAAAATATTTCGTGTCGTTGGCGAAACGCACTATAATGCAAAAAGAGGATTTTCGGTAGAGATCCGAAACTTGGTAAAGAAACTAACACCCATTACAAGAGAGCTTTGGCATAGTACAAGGGTAATTGTTTTAATTACATAATTTTCATATAATAAATAAGTATTTCAAATTATATTCATACAGATAAATAGTTTTGGTAGTTTGAAAAATACAGTGATATTTTGACATTAATACTAATATTATATAATCTAGTAAATAATATATATAATCATAAAAATATAAAAACCATATGTGCCATGTGGCAATTACAAGGCAATGTTCATCCACCCTTTTAATGTCTTTAATATTCAATACATCTAATGTAAAATCTGATATATTATACTAATATATTTAAAAAATAAACAAACCAAATAATGACACAATATTTCTTTCTTCAATCGTACGTTTTATAATTGTTTAAAAAATATATAAATTCTTGTTTATTTCTTTGTATTATATATACTAAAATAATTTTGAGCATGACAAAATAATGTTTGTTTTTTATATACAGATGACTTTATTGCCCACGCCAGCTAAATTCCACTATGTCTTCAGCTTAAGGGATTTATCTAGGATTTGGCAAGGAATGGTTGGGACATTAAGTACTGTGATAGAGTCTGCAAAAATACTTATTATGTTGTGGAGGCATGAGACCACCAGAGTTTTCTCGGATAGGTTAGTTTGATTGATTTGTTATGTAATATGTTACTTGAATAATCAAACAACTAAAAAACATACATTATATCACGTTCTTATTTTATTTGATTGAGTAAAACTAATTTCATGACAACAATAAATTTTAATAACAGATTTACTTCCTTGTCTGATAAAAACTGGTTTAATAACGAACTTAAGAAAGTTGTAGAAGCAAGATTGGGTGCTCAATATATAACAATGTTGGATGCGGATCCCCCATTCGTTGATTTCATGAGGTACACGAATTCAGTATTAACATTTTACATTTTTTTTTATTAATTCTAAAATTTGTAATCAAGAGATGCTCCTGAGCCTACTGGAGAAGAAGGTGAAGACGCTGACATGGAACTTCCCAAGGTGTATGAACCTGTTATGGAAGAAGCTCAACTTAGAGAAAGATTAGAAATGTTTTTGTCTCAATTTAATGAAATGGTCCGAGGTGTTGGCATGGACCTTGTATTTTTTCCAGATGCTATTCTACATCTCGTTAAGGTTATACATTTCAAATATTAATTGATTAATAATACTTAAACGTTATATCCCCTCCCCCCACCTCTTAGATATCAAGAGTTATTCGGCATCCCCGTGGAAATGTTATGTTAGTTGGTGTTGGAGGTTCTGGAAAGCAATCGTTAACAAGATTGGCTTCTTTTATAGCTGGTTATAAAACATTTCAAATCGCATTGACTAGGTTTGACGTGATTGTTATTCCTTTAATTTATTAGAATTGTACAAAATATAATTTATGCACAGATCCTATAATATAACAAATTTTTTGGAAGACCTCAAATTGTTATATAGAACATGTGGTGTCCAAGCAAAAGGCACTACTTTTATATTTACTGATTTGGACATTAAAGAAGAAGGGTTTTTGGAGTACTTAAATAATATTCTATCATCTGGTAAAAAAAAAAAAAAGTTGTGATTCATTTATAGTCTAATTATGCTATAATGCGTGTGTTTACAGGTGGGATCACTAACCTATTCACAAAAGATGAACAATCTGAAATTATGTCAGAATTAACTCCTATTATGAAACGAGAAAACTCAAAAAGAACATTGAATCACGAAATTATTATGGATTACTTTTTAACAAGAACTTGTCAAAATCTTCATGTAGTATTTTGTTTTTCACCTGTAATTAAGATTTCACATTAATAATCTGGAACTATTTAGTGAATAGTTAACCATAAAAACTATTTCTGTTTAAGGTTGGAGAAAAATTCCGGAATCGAGCACTTCGATTCCCAGCATTAGTGTCCGGGTGTACCATTGACTGGTTCCAACCTTGGCCCAAAGACGCTCTTGTCCAAGTAGCTGAACATTTTTTGGTGGATTTTGATATTGAATGTACAGACGAAGTGAAACGAGAGCTAGTCGGTGCTATGGGTACAATTCAAGACATAGTTGATCATACTTCTAGTGATTACTATCAAAGGTTCCGCCGCGCAACTCATGTTACGCCAAAATCATACTTAAATTTTATTGGGGGATACAAAAGTATTTACCATCAGAAACAAAAAGAACTAGGAGAAGGCGCTCACCGTATGGATACTGGTTTAGCAAAGTTAGAAGAGGCTTCTATTTCCGTAGAACTATTGAAAAAAGATCTGGACGTCATGGAACAAGATTTAGCATATGCTTCACAAAAAGCAGAAACCGTAAATAATTTTTGTTTATACAAACTTATTTTAATTTATAACATATTAATTAAATATATATATATATATATATATATACTCACATATTACAGTTATATTATATTGTTTTATAGGTATTGGTTGAAGTGACTGATCGAGCAAGACAAGCGGAAATTGTAAAAAATCAGGTGATGAAAGTAAAAGTTAAAGCAGAAGCTTTAGTCGAGTCGATAGCAAAAGAAAAAGCTATAGCCGAAGAAAAGCTAGAAGCAGCTAGACCGGCCCTAGAGGAAGCCGAATCAGCGTTGAACACCATAAAACCTGCACATATAGCCACTGTTCGTAAACTCGGAAGACCACCACATCTCATTATGCGTATAATGGATTGTGTTTTAATATTATTCAAACGAAAATTACATCCGGTCATAAGTGATACAACAGTGCGATGTCCAAAACCGTCTTGGCCGGAATCGCTAAAGGTATATATATTCTGTAAAAATAAAAGATATTTTATTATTCTAAACAAAAAAATGACACCATCAAAAATATTTATTTATTTTTTAACTGTTTGGAAAAAGGGAATCGGACATTTCGGTGGGGGATATTTTGGCGCAAGAAAACTTCAGTGCTGCGTTTTTTTTAATTTTTAATTCTAAATACATAGGTAATCATTTTTATTGGATACGGTCATATTATAATAATAAGTTTTCAAGTCAATCAAAATTATTTATGTTTACTTATAATTTTATATAATTGGCATTATTACATTGTAAATCGTTCACAATAATTGTATTATGAAAAAGGAAAAAAGGAGATTTTTGTACAAATATATTATTTAATGCACATCTTTGATAAATTTAATTACTATCAATATCATACAAAACATTTTTGGAGATGTCGCAATAAAGACACATGTAAATGTTGGGTTCACATCGGGATTACAATAAAAAAAATTTGCAAGATTACTAATAGCTTATCTATACTTACCGATTATTAAACTGACAAGTCCCCACGTCACGCAGCAAGTCAATTATCAAGCCCCTTATGTTGCACAATAAGCCGAGGGTTGATATTGATTTGAATCGAGTGCGAAGCTCGAGGGGCGTGACACGAGTTTGGAAAGCAAGTGAGCGAGGTATTGCGAAGTGAGTAAAGTGAACGGAGCTGCGGAGTGAAGCGACGCTCAATATCATGATAGTGCAAGGCGATGGCACAAAAGGAGTGTAACAACGAGTGCCAAAACAAGAGCAGAAACTGTCTATTGTGAAATATAATTTTAAATTTTGTACAGTAATTCTTTACCTAGAGATAGAGTCTTTAATTTCATTATAATACTATACCTGCAATGTCGAAATGTCCTCGCGTCGAAACGGTAGTGCCAAAATGTCCTAGATCCTTGGAAAATAACATGATAATTGCATCAGGAAATTATAACATTCATATTTTAAATACTGCATTAAAGATAATGATTTCATGTTTTTATATTTATTATTATTTATAGATGATGGCAAGCACAACGTTTTTGCTTCAGCTACAAAATTATCCAAAAGACACAATTACTAATGAGATGGTAGAACTTTTGCAATTATATTTCAACATGGAGGATTATAACATGGATACAGCAAAAAGAGTTTGTGGTGACGTTGCTGGTCTATTGTCATGGACAAAAGCTATGGCGTTCTTTCATAGTATAAACAAAGAAGTTTTGCCACTTAAAGTATACTCTCATTTGAATTAATAATGAAAATAACTATCCTATTTGTTTAAATAATACATTTTTCAGGCCAATTTAACTTTGCAAGAAGCTAGGTTGACAATCGCAATGGACGATTTATCACAGGCAGAACTCCAACTCCATGAAAGAGAAGTAGCTTTAAATGAAGTAAAAAGCCAATATGATGCAGCTGTTCAAGAAAAACAAAGATTAACTGATGCAGCAAACGTGTGTTTAAGAAAAATGACTTCAGCAACCGCTTTAATTAATGGTTTGGGAGGTGAAAAAATTAGATGGACCCAACAAAGTAAAGAATTCAAAAAACAATTAGGACGGTACGGTTTAATGGTATTAATAAATAAAATAAATAATAAACATTTTTCTTTGTATTTTAGACTTGTTGGTGATGTTTTATTAGCTACAGGATTTTTATCTTACTGTGGACCTTACAATCAAGAATTTAGATCCAACTTAGTTCAAAGTTGGATGAACATTTTAACGACACAAAAAGTACCGTTTACAGCTAAACTAAATATCATTAATATGCTCGTTGACAATTCTATGGTACGACTTTGGAATAAATACAAAATAATTATTAAAATTATATGTATATATACATATACATATATAAATAAATTTTAAGGTATCTGAGTGGACTTTACAAGGCCTACCTAATGATGAGTTATCCGTACAAAACGCATTAATAGTAACAAAGTCCAGTTCATATCCACTTTTGATTGACCCTCAAAACCAAGGGAAAATGTGGATTAAAAATAAAGAATCATCTAATGAACTCCAAATAACTTCTCTAAACCATAAATACTTTAGAACACATTTAGAAGATTGTTTATCTCTTGGAAGGCCATTATTGATAGAGGACGTAAGCGAAGAACTAGACCCAGTAATTGATAATGTATTGGAAAAAAATTTCATTAAATCTGGTTCGATTGAAAAAGTAACTGAATATTATATATTATAGTATAAACATACATGTTTGCATTTTTAATAACCAAAACTATTAAATTATTTATAGGTCGTTGTTGGCGATAAAGAAACTGATGTGATGCCTGGATTCGTTTTATATATAACGACAAAGTTACCTAATCCCGCATATTCTCCTGAGATTAGTGCTAAAACTTCAATTATAGATTTCACTGTAACAATGCGAGGTCTTGAAGACCAGCTTTTAGGTAACGAAAAATGCGATAAATAAGTATTACTTACAAATTTATATATAATAATTAAACATTTATTTTTAGGGCGAGTTATTTTGATGGAAAAATCAGATTTAGAAGCCGAGCGCGTGGCATTATTTGAGTCTGTTATACAAAATCAACGTTCAATGAAAGAATTTGAAAGCAATCTATTGCATAAATTATCATCCATTCAAGTAACTCATCAACATTCGATATCAAACGTATTTATTTTCATAATAGATGTATAATTGTGTTGTCGTTATCTAGGGTTCATTGGTAGATGATGAAGATTTGATTAGTGTGCTCCAAGAGACCAAAGCTACCGCAGAAGCTGTAAATGCCAAACTTCAGGTTTCTGAACAAACTGAAATAAAAATTATGAAAGCAAGAGAAGAATTCCGAGCTGTTGCTGCTCGGGGATCAATACTCTACTTTTTGATAGTCGAGATGAGCAATGTGAATGTTATGTATCAAAATTCATTAAAACAATTTTTAATGATATTCGACAACTCAATAAACAAATCAATAAAGAGTTCAATAACAGAAGAACGTATTATAAATATCTTGCAATATTTAACTTATGAAGTATGGATGTTTACGATGAGAAGTTTATATGAACGTCATAAGCCATTATTTACATTAATGTTGGCTATGAAAATTGATTGCCATAAGAATCTGATAACACATGAGGAATTCATGACATTCATAAAAGGTTTATATTACAAAAACTAAAATATAAAAAATATAAATAAATTTACCGACATTATATATCTACATACATACAAATATATATATATATATATTATAAATAATCTTTTCATAAATATATGCATGTGTCAATATTATATGATCATAATTGTTGCTCCTTCATTTTTATTCATAAAATAATATTTTTAAAAATAATTTTTACAGGTGGTGCATCATTAGATTTGAATGCAGTGGCTCCAAAGCCTTTCCGATGGGTATTAGACATAACTTGGTTGAATTTAGTAGAACTTAACAAGTTATCAGTATTTTCAAACCTTTTAAATAAAGTAAATATTTTTGATTTTTGTTTAAAAAAATTGGTATATTTTATTTATTATGGTTCCACGCGATATGATGTAGATTAAACAAAATGAAAAAGAATGGCGAATTTGGTATGAAAAAGAAAAGCCCGAAGAAGAAGACATCCCATGTGGATATAATAAATCTCTAGACGTATTTCGTAAACTTTTGCTGGTTAGGTCTTGGAGTCCAGACCGAACATTATCTCAGTCGCGAAAATATATTATGGGTATGAATTGGAAAACATTTCACAGCAATGGAAAAGAATGGCATCGTTTTTGCAGATTCTTTAGGACCAGAATACGGAGAAGCGTGCATTTTAGACCTGGAAAAAACTTGGGAAGAATCAGAGCCTCAAACGCCACTCGTTTGTATTTTATCCATTGGATCTGATCCATCGCCTCAAATCAATGCACTGGCCAAAGCTAAAGAAATACGTAATTCACCGAGATTAACCGATAATTATAGTCATGCTATGATAAAATTGATGTTTAATACTATTTTTAATGTGCTTTTATGTGCTTTTGTTTTAGAAATACGCTCGGTATCTATGGGTCAAGGTCAAGAAATACATGCTAGAAACATGATATCGGATTGCATAGCAAATGGCGGTTGGGTTCTTTTACAAAACATGCATTTATCGTTACCGTTTTGTACGGAAGCAATGGATGCTTTATCTGACTCAGAAGAAATACATACCACTTTTAGGATGTGGATAACAACCGAAGTGCACCCTCAATTTCCAATAGCACTGCTTCAAGTAAATTATCGTCACACAATAACCAATACATTAAATTAATATGAGAAAAATTATTTTGAAAGTGATAACATATGACAACTTGTTATTTTGTATACCTTCCTGCATATAGGTACCTAAAATAAATAGTTAATTTACGTTTTTTTTTTTTTTTTTTTTTTTTCATAGATGGCAATTAAATTCACAAATGAACCTCCTCAGGGAATTCGGGCGAGTATGAAAAGAACATATCAGAACATCAATCAGGTAAAAAAGAAAATAGTATTGTTTTTACCACAATAAAATTTTAAAAAGCATTTTGATATATCAATTTTGAGTCTCGTTTAATTTTTAAAAACCGATTTGTCACTTAAATATGTGTTTTAAGTTGTTGAGACGAATTATATTAAAATCAAATGATTGTTTTATTTTCAAAATTACTGATCGAATTTCGATCAAAAAATTTACAGGGTCCCGATACGTTTAAGCATTTATTTAGATTTATAAACTATAATTTATTTTGATTTCGTAGGATATGCTTGATTATTCAGCTCAACCACAATGGCCTATTTTACTATATGCCGTAGCGTTTATTCATACAATTGTACAAGAGAGAAGAAAATTCGGGCCATTGGGCTGGAATATACCGTATGAATTCAATCAAGCAGATTATGCTGCTTGTGTTCAGTTCATACAAAATCATTTGGACGATATGGATCCTAAAAAAGTAAATTATTTGTTATATTGCGTATTTTATTATGTTATATAATCGCAATTAATACACTAATGAATTCGGTCATTTAATACAACTTTTTTAAGGGCGTTTCCTGGCCAACTATTTGTTACATGTTGGGTGAAGTACAATACGGTGGCAGAGTAACAGACGATTTCGATAAAAGACTTTTGATCACATTTACTCAAGTGAGTAAACAGCGGTTTATTTTTAATTTTTATAAAATTATTAAATTATTTAATTGTAAAAAATTGTATAGATAGATAGATTGTATAGATATAAAAAAAAATAAATATTTTAACTTAATAATTAAGTTAAAATATTTATTTTAACAATTATTGTTAATTTGTCTTTTTAAATACAACATTACGCTTTTGACACAAACTTGTTTTCAAACATTTATGTAAACATAATATATGTTGATTACGAAGTATTCATTCTAGGTATGGTTCTGTGATGTATTATTGAGGCCAGGTTTTGAGTTTTACAAAAATTACAAAGTTCCCTCAAGCAGAACTATTCAAGTATGTTGAATATTCTCTTTAATTTATTAGGAATATTATACTTGATTGAAACTGTTTTATATGTGAAATTTGTTTTGTATACTTAGGGGTGTATTGATTATATAAATAGTCTGCCAGTTACAGACTCGCCAGAAGTGTTTGGACTTCATTCAAATGCAGACATCACGTAAATTAGTTGTTCAAACGCAACGGAAGAATACTGAATATTTTATTTTATCGTTTCAGGCATCAAATAAATACGGCAAAAGGAATTCTAGACACGATTTTAAGCGTTCAACCCAAACAAGGTGGCAGTCAGGGAGGTGAGACTAGAGAAAGTGTCGTTTACCACTTAGCCGATGACATGTTAAAAAAATTACCGAAACAGTATAAAGATTTCGAGGTAAATAATTATCACAGTTTTCCAGTACGAGTGGTTTCCAAATTTTCAATCGAACTTAATTAACCTCAATAGGTCAAAGAATCGTTACAAAGAATGGGCGCTCTATTACCCATGAACATATTCTTGAGACAAGAAATAGATCGGATCAAAAGAGTAATTGGAATTGTGCAAAAGACACTGTGCGATTTGAAATTGGCCATTGATGGTACAATTGTAATGAGCCAAGGATTGAGAGAAAGTTTAGATGCCATGTATGATGCTAGAATTCCACAGAACTGGCAAAAAGTATGTAATCATCAAATTTAACAACTTAAAGATTTTGCTCTTTTAGTTTAATTTGTGACATATTATTTATACACTTTATTATTACTTATTATAATATCAATAATTATATTGACAAATTAGAAATAGTCCGCTTAACAGACATTCCAAAAATTTGATATCTTATATTTCATTTACCAGATCGATAACTGGTGAGTAGATTTATATGCAAAGTAATAACCCAATTACTGATCTTGTAAATACTCATAAATAAAAGCTTGACAAATTATTTGCATTTTCAAATTTCAAAACTAAAATCTATAATCTTTATGAATTTAATAGAATATAGAATTATTTATATTATTATTAATAAAGTAACAAATTTTCAATATTTCCATCCATTTTATTTCAAAGGTAGACATTTTTTTTCCGAAGTAATCAAGTTTTTAACATAAATATATTGGGTATAAGAATTTTGAAATCATAACAAAACAACTAAAATTAATAACGCACAAACTTTTCTATTTTGTTTTCAATAAATTTGTTAATTTATCTGATTTTAAAATCTACTAAACGAGTGCAATAATATTATATGTACTTTACTTACTACTTACTAGAAAACATTTCTAACATTTCTAATCTGAAAAAGAATATAACTATATGAAATTTATATTCATCTAATTCTACCTGAAAATAAATCTTTAATACATTAAAAACAGTATTAATTACATAAAAAATAAATAGATTCTACCACTCTGCTTAGAACTAAAATAATTGTCTACGTGTATTTACCTATATGTTCTTATATAGGTGTCATGGGAATCAGCTACTCTTGGTTTTTGGTTTACTGAGTTATTGGAACGAGATAATCAATTTAGAAAATGGATAAATAATGGTCGACCAAATGTATTTTGGATGACAGGATTTTTTAACCCTCAAGGATTTTTGACAGCCATGAGACAGGTGATTTTTTTTATCCATTATATTGTTAAAAATAATTATAATTGAAATTATGGATTTTTTCAATAATTATCATCTGAATTGACACATTTTTATTTTACTGTTAAGATAAAAAATATTTTGTAAGATTTAAAACTATAAAATAGAATCTTCATTGCAATTTTTTCAACTATCGATACATCATTATTATTTCAATATGTGAAACACATTCAAAGAATACTGACCTATTACCTACATCATCACATAAAATTCCAATATTCATTCACTATTATTTTTTCGATCAAACTATTAAAAAACCATAAATTAAATGCAGTATCGATGTTTAAAAATAATTTGACTTAATAAGTAGGAATATTGGAAGTAATTGATAGCCACAGATGATCTATATGTGAAAATAATAATATTATTATTAATTAATTCACATGCAAATTACATCCTAAAATCGTTTATCCATCTTGAATTTCCAACAATTTTTGTATAATAATAGATAATCAAATGATTCTTCATTTACTGCATGACATATCTATGTGTATACAATTGTTATGACAATAATATGTAATTTTTGATTGTATAATATACAATAATGAGCATAGTTTGCAATGCGTGTAGTTTACAGTGAAACCTATATTTAATACAATTTATTAATGATTCATTGAAAAATGTATTAAGTATAAATGTTTTTGCAATGAAATAACATTTTTTTTCTCAAAAACTTTGTTTTTATTTCAAAACTTGTATAAATAATAATATGAATAGTATTTATCATATCATTGCATTATTTATAGAATACTATTACTAAAATCTATATTACAATATGTTAGTATGAATTTAAATATGTGTGTAGAGTAACTCGTATTATTTTATTTATAAAACATAAAATGCGATTTCATAATATTATTTACTTCATATTCATTTTTTCTCCTTAGTTAAGTGCAAAGAAATGTTTCTGGTGTCCTATTTTAGCTATTTTTGTGCCTATCACTTTCAATAATATTATATGTCATTTATATGAGTTTTACAATACATAATAAAGTGTTTCTTTGAATTATTTTAAATAATAATTTTTCCTTCCTTAAATAATATTTTTGATTAATGGAAACGTTTTTTTAATGAAAATTTCATGAACCCTTTTAGAAAATTGTTATTTCCAGTTTTACTAAATAGAAGTTTCATTGTATTACGTTTTCACGTGTTGTATTTGCGCTTTTTTAAATTAGTGCGTATAAAAATATATAATATTAATTACTGAACATAAACATATAGGAAGTGACGCGAGCGCATCGCGGTTGGGCTCTGGACTCGGTGGTGCTTCAAAATTTAATCACGCGCCATAACAAAGAGGAGTTGAGCGATTCACCGCCAGAGGGCGTGTACGTGTGCGGAATGTTCCTCGAGGGTGCCAGCTTGGACCGTAAAACGGGCAAGCTCGTGGAAAGCAAACCGAAAGTGCTTTACGAGCAGATGCCGGTCATCTATGTGTTCGCCATCAACACGACCGCGGGAAAAGACCCGAAACTGTACGAGTGCCCGATTTACAGAAAACCTCAACGGACGGACCTCAAGTACGTTGGCTCGATCGACTTCGAAACGGACAACAATCCGAGGCACTGGACGCTGAGAGGTGTCGCTCTGTTGTGTGACATAAAATAATAATATTTATATTGTAATTTATATTCAACACCGTATACACTTGATATTTTTATTTTTTAATATAATCGTTGATTTAACTAGTTAAATACGTGATTTTAAGTCCCCCCATCTAAATTTGTGTTATCTTCTCCGTATGTCTATTATCGAATAAGACATAGTATTATTCGAGACGCATGACTTTGATTTTTCAATGATTCTATAATTTATCATGGTTTTTATTTAACGTCTTTTTAAATAGGTAGAAATCCGAAAATCGGGTTCTTTGCTTCACTTATAATCTAAAAACAAATTTAAAATTTCACATACGAGGGATATTCGGAAACTAAGGTCCGTTTACTTATAAAAAATAAAACATTACAGATTTTTTCAAAACACTTTATATTTTAAATTCCTTACATGTGTCTCTATTTTTCTACATAGTTTCCATATTTGTTTAAACATTTGTCATAACGTTCTACGAGCTTCTGTATGCCTAAGTCGTAGAAGTCTGCCGCCTGTGAGGATAACCATTCAACTTTTCGGAAACGATTTTGTGCAAAGTTGTTCTACCCA
>JAIPRM010002745.1:0-29018 GCA_025469315.1 Stegophylla sp. TES_Ste_2020
TATATTATTAACTTCCTTCGTTCAGAATCGTTTTGCTGAAGAAATGATTTATCGTTTCTTTAAAATTTAATACGCCCGTCAAGAGAATACCACCCATCGTGCGAAGTACACCCATCGTGCGAAGTATATCCGCTTTTTTTTCTATTCGCTTCTCTAGAATACATAAAAATTGCCAAAAAAGCGGTAAAAAATAATATAACACCAATTTTCGTGAATTCTATTTTTTTTTTTTTTTTTTTGTAATAAAACTTCCAAAATAATGGAGCTAGATAGTTGAAACTTTCACAAACTACTAAAAATAGTCACGGGCACACGTCATAAAATTTTCAAAAACATTTGACCAATGTATGTACGGCATTTTGAAAATTTCGGAAATGTTTTTGTTAGTTTTTAATTCATAAAATTTCAATGTATGGATATTAAGACCTGAAAATTTAATACAAACATATTTATATGTTTTTCTAACGGTAATGTAAAAATCTCGAATATCGTTACTTAAGTTTTTGTTTTATAATTGTTACAGCTATAACAGCTAAGGAGGCAAAGTAAATGAAGATATTTTTATGGATTCTTAATATTTATGCGGCTATGCCTATAGCTGTAAAAGAAGACAAGAATCAACATTCTGCGTTCATTCAACCTGAGTTCTAAGGGTAGTAAAGTATTCGATTTGAAGTAAAATTTTTGAGTACATCTCTGTTTTGTCAAACACTAGGGAACACGAAAAAAATTCAAAAATTTTCCAAAATCCCAACACCCCCCACCCCCACCACCAAAAAAAAATAAAAAATAAACGTGGGGCGAAATTTGATACTTACCCTAGGGCGCTAAAATTATAAATACGGCCCTGATTCTTTTACAGAAAGTATCTTTTTGGATAAACGTTGTTGGATTGAAGACCTAAACTTTAGATAAATGTTCAACAATTTACTATGGATAATTTTTCAAAATATATAAATAGGTATCTAATTCAAACAAAAGAAACAATTTATATTCATAAAAATACTTATTACAAAGAAAATAATATTATTACATATTGATATTACCTATTTTACATTGTAAGGATATAATATTTCATCAACCTTTATATGTCTTTGCTATCTCAAAGTACAAATAATTAAATACCTTTCAACTGATAAACAATGTAAATAAGTATGGTAAATAGCATATTTTATCAAACACTCCTTTCAAGCACCATTAATTATTTACAATTATTCATTACAGGTTGTATTATGTTACAGTATCATAAATTTTCTTTTAGTACGCGTATTCTAGTCGATGAATCATATTATTAACTTTTAGTTTTTATGTTTTACAGTGCATCATTGTTACTATGCTAAGAATATTGTTTCTAATTATATTTTGCTCCTGCGCTTTAGCGCAGGCGGCAACCAATGAAACGGAAAAAAAAATGGACGTGTTCCGTTTGCCCAACGATACCGAACCGATATCCTATAACTTAAGAATCCACACGTTTATTGATACTGAAACGAATAATTTTTCGTTCTACGGGGAAGTAAGCATAAATATTCTGGCGAAAATATCAACAGAAGAACTCACTTTGAACGCATATGACCTGAAAATAATTTCGGTTGAAGTTTGGGATAAAGAAAATTCATCATTAGTGATCCCGGTTAAAAATTCATATTTGGTGGTTAAAAACGAACAACTCAAAATTCAATTCGATAAACCGGGACTTACTGCTGATCGTGAATATAAAGTTCGAATTGAGTACACGGGTGAGTTAAGAAATGACATGACCGGCTTCTACAAAAGTTCGTATAAAGACGAAGAAAGCAATAGTACCAAGTAAGTGACTCGCGACATCTTAATTTGCTTAAAAATTAATATTTATAAATAACTATATATCGTGCTTTCATTGAAATTTCGATATACATAGTAATAAATTATGTGAAATTTTATAATTATAATATTATAAATAATAAATATCTATAAATATAATATAACCTATTACAATTTTTTTTAAATAATGCTACTTTAGTAATTAAGTGTTACAATAAAATAATTAATAAATAATTTAATTGTAATTTTTAATAGGTATTATAATTATAACTAATGAGTGATCAAAAAACTAAATACAACCTTATATTTATAAATACCCCATCAACATTGCGTTATTATCCATTTTGTGAAATGGACAAGGTTTGTATCTATTTCACGAAATGGAACCGTGATTTTTCCGTTTAACGTAATTACTCAATATGGATATTGTTTCGCGAAATGGGTAACTAAACTATACATAATGGAACTTGTTCCAATTAAGTCAACAAAAATAAGTTTCATTAAGTTTATTTTTTCTCATTTAATTGTTTTTCCTTTATATATATATATATATATATTAGATAATAAAAGTAAAGTAAAATAAAATACCTAAAGTAAAGTAAAGTGTAGGCAAGAAAGCCGGACATACTTCGCACCACGGATATTCTTCGCTCTTCGGGTCATATACTACTATTGGTGAGTGTCAGAATGTGTTGAAAATGACGACTATTATTGTTTTTTTTTTTTTTATTATTAACTTCAATCACTCAGAATCGTTTTATTGAAGAAATGATTCATCGTTTCTTTAAAATTAAATACACCCGTTAAGAGAATCCCACCCGTCGTGAGATGAATATTAATAATGATTAAACTTTAAATTTAACTCGAATACCATTATTTAAGTTCAGTGAACGTATCATGTTTTTTTCAATATTGCCGAAAAGACTGACAGAAAAACAACAAAGCTTGCGGTTCACTCCAATTGTCTAACTTACCAGAATTTTGTTTCAACCAATTAAATAATAGTTTATATTAATTAAATGTCGTATTGAATATATTTATATTCATTAAAATGTATATTTATATGAAAGATTTAAATGTACAATTACAATCTACATGGTGTGTAATAAAAACCTTTGTCCTATGATACATAAATGGATTACAACACATTGAATTTAAATTTACTGCAGATGGTTAGCTGTTACTCAATTTCAACCAACATATGCTAGAAGAGCATTTCCCTGTTACGATGAACCTGCATTTAAAACCCCTTTTACAATTTCAATTACAAGAAAAGACACTCAAATATCATTATCAAATATGCCAAGGAGTAACTACTACGGTAACTCGTAAGTATTTATCTGATTAGAATTAATACTGTGTTTTGTTGACAAAATTAAAAAATAAAAATAAATTATTACGAATATTTTGCATATTTTAAATATTTCAGTTCCTCTGACACACATGTTATTTACATACGTGATGAGTATCCAACTACAGAACCGATTTCTACGTACTTAGTAGCATTCGCTGTCTCTGAATTTGTGAAAACGACTGGAAATCAAAGAGTGTACGTTTACACTCACAGAGATTATGTAAATCAATTGAATTTTATTCAAGAAAGAGCTAATACATTACTCAACTTGATGGAAATTTACACGAAAATTCCGTACCCGTATTCAAAATTAGATCTATTGGCAGTTCCCGACTTTTCTAGTGGTGCGATGGAAAATTGGGGATTAAATACATACAGGTAAAAATAAAATTTGTAAATATATTTGTGTTCGAGTTACTGGAAAAATAGAAGGAGGGTGGTTGCTCTCGGGCTTTCCTTCAAACTATGTAATTCATATTTTATAAAAAAAAAATTAGTAGTTAGCATGCTCTGAAAATTTTATAAAATAGCAGAGGAGCTCCACGCCCCCCTGCACAGTGACGCACACAGAATTTTTTTTTGGGGGGGGAGGGTTATTACAAAATTTGAATCGCGTTGCATGGTATCTACGTTTTCCAGTTTCCACTCTTTACATTTTTTTTTTATTTTTCGTGCTATTTTTTTGAGAGTGGATTTAAAGCAAATATTCTTCACCAACTTCTGAATCCAATAATTTATTATCGATTTATTATTGTAGTTTAAAAATGTTTACATAATATAAACCGTGACCAAGGACACGCCATTCCTTTCGCTCGCCCACGTGAAGACATTTTGGCTTGATAATAATCGTCGTAAGTTGCATTTATTTCATATTGTGTAAATAAGTACCTCTGTTGTAGACTCTAGTACAAACTATAATGCATGGCATGGAAAAAAAAAATGTAAAAAAGTTATTAATGGAGCGGGCGACTACTTGTAGATAAAATAAAATACATATAATATAATACTATTAACAACAAGTTGGCCTCTGTAACGGCAATTGATCCTTGAAAAAACATGATAAACAAACAAAAACAATAACAAATTAAATTTATTTTCCACCTATCTAAAAATTAAGTTTATTTTAGAACCTAAGGCAAATCAACGATTTAAAAACGATGTCATGAATAAAAATTAGCGGAAATCGTTAATTTTTGACGCTTTGGAAATCTTTGTTATACTAAAACTAAAGTAATCTAAGTCTATAATTCAAAGGATAACAACATTTTTATTTTTTTTTTTTTTTTAAAAACCGTGTTTTTAGGAGCTTTTTAATGTATTTGACGATTTTCATGATTCAAAAACTTTTTTTTTGAAAAAATTAATCGAATGTTTATTTTTTCTATAAAATGAATCTAAGCGGAGCTACAATTATAATATACAATACTAATAAATTGTCGATTAGGTAATATTAACAAAAATGTTATTTATTAATGTTGGATAATCGATAATTATTGTGTGTTTGTTTGGTAATAAATGTCTATAACAACAAACTTTTAATTGGCATTTTGGTGTTCTTATGGGAATATATTTTGGATTTTGAGCTATTTATAGATATTACAATTATTTTTTATTAGTATAATCGAATAAAATTCATTTTAATATTTATAATAAATTTTCTTACTTTTCAGATTTTTTATTTATTCAAAACTTTGTAAAATTTTAGATTCTGAGTAAAGTGAAGAACCTTATTTAATTATTCATCCATAAAAAATATTTTTCCACCAAAGTGTTCGAAATCTATGTACTAGTACCATTATTTTCGTAAAGATAGGCAGAACTAATTATTTTTATATGCGTTCAAGAGTGTAATTTTATGTAAAACTAATAAATTCAGTACTGTTTGTAATATATATATGAGTAAGTTTGATTTAAAATTTCAGATCTTAATGTCTAGACATTAAATTTCATGAAATAAAAGCTTATAAAAAACGAGAAATTTCCATTTTCTTCAAAGTCCTATACATAATATCTCAAAATTATTTAAGGGTTTTTGAAAATTTTATGAGGTATGAGCATGACTATTTTTAATTAATAGTCTGTGAATGTTTCAACATTCTAGCTTCGTTATTTTTGAAATTATGTAGGAAAAACTAAACTATTATTTATGAAAATTCGGGTTATGACGAGTTTTACAGTATTTTATCGTTTTTCATCTACTTTTGGATAGTTTTCCTATAAGCATAGAAAGAGAAAAATTTGAAAAATTACCAAACGCGTCTGGATTTGGTTTTGGATCTATATTAAGTTACTGATCGAATTTCATGAACAAGTATTTCTATACGAATAATGTAATATATAGAAGAAGAAAAAAAAATATCATTGTTAAAACATAAGCTTCCTCGCTTCACTCAGAATCTAATATATAAACTTAATTAGCAAAAAATATTGAGGAAGTCTTTTCAACCTAATTACCTACATTTGTTTTCAGAGAAAAATATTTATTGGTGTCGGAGAAATCCAGCGAAAAGGATAAAGAATCAGTAGTTACAACTGTGCAGCATGAATTGGCACATCAGTGGTTTGGCGATCTTGTTACGTGTTTTTGGTGGAATCACCTGTGGCTGAATGAAGCATTTGCCACGCTGTTCCAATATTTTGCCGTAGATTTGGTGGGTTAAGACAAAATTCACTTAATATAAGAAAACAACACAATGTTATTTAAAATGATCTATGAATTAATTTACAGGCAGAACCCGATTGGCGAATTGGAGATGTATTTGTCATTGAACAACACCAGGAAGCGTTAAGTTACGACCATAAGCCAACACATCCAATCACAGCATCGGTTAATTCTCCAGAAGAAATCGAAGATATATTTGATACAATTACGTATAATAAAGGAGCTTCTGTATTAAGAATGTTGAGGCATACATTGAATGACGATATATTTAGATCAGCCTTATCGTTATATTTGAAAAATAATAAGTAAGTAATCGAAAAATAGCAGGATGCTTCCTGCTATTTATCGACTACTTATTATTGGCGAAACTTGAAGAACGTTTTTTGGGGGGCTAATATGTATTATTGATTGATTTAGCCCCAAAAAGGCATTATCCTTAAGTAATTCTCAAAATTTCTGGGAGGCTATGAGTAGTTTTGAGGGGGTTTATCCCCCTCAAGCCCCCCTCTAATTGCGTCTATGGGAGGCAGTTAGTAGGGACATGCTCACTAGAGGAATTGTAATATGATGCCCTCCTCTCCCGTTTGATTTATTAAACCTATTTATTTTTATTTTATATTCCAAATGGAACAAAGAAGCTAGTGTTTTTACAATGATGTATAATTTTTCTTTTTTTCCGTAAGCACTTTTTCGAAATTCTCAAAATTTGACAAAAAAGACACGGAAACTATCATTTTTTAATTAAAAATTTATTAAAATTTAGGTATAAATAGACAATAATATGAGAAACATTTTGGCGCAAGATAATGGTAACTCTGAAATATTAATATACCTAATATATATATATATCTAAACACACATTTTACATAATTTTCATAATAAAATTCGATGTTTTAAACATTTCAACTATTTTCATTTCCACTTGACATTCAATATAATAAAGGTTTAATTTATAATTTTATACTCAAAATTTTAAAACTAAGGGCCCTCCAGATTATTTTACCACGGGCATTAGAGGTAATAATTACGCCACTAAAAAGATCGTACACCTGAGCAGAAACATGTCGGTAGATCACATACCTATCCGAGCAACGAAAAAAATCAATTCAAAATATGTTATCAATTCATAATTCTTTTTTAACATTTTTGATACTTAATAGTTTTTATTTACATTACCATTGTTTAGTCATAATAAGTATAGGTACATAATAATAATATATAATATACCTAGGAGCTAGGTTCAATAGATTAAATTTACCCATTTATTCTAATAAATATTAGAATAAAATATAAATATTAGTTTATTGTATATTATCTAATATAAATATTAGAATAATTAATATTTATTCTAATAAGACACTTTATTTTTAATATAACATTTTAGATTTAAAAGTGCAGAACCAAAAAATTTATGGAATTCATTTGACACTGTATTATTTGACCAAGATTATAAGTTAGGAAAATCGGGAGATACCATAACCGTCGAAGAATTTATGAAATCGTGGACTGATCAAGATGGATATCCCGTAATACACGTCGAGACAAATAATCACACCAAAAATATTGTCATAACCCAAGTATGACTGTATAATGTATAATTTTTGTTTTAATTCAAACTATTTATTTAAACGGTGTTAATTTTATTTAGAAACCATTCCAAGTTGATGGACCTAGATTAAATTATACAAAATTATGGCATATTGGTCTAACGTATACAACAAAGAATGCCAAAAATTTTAATTTTCTTCAACCATCGATTTGGATGAATAATACAGAAACCAGCATAACAGTACCTTTAACAAAAGATCCTGGTTGGGTCATATTTAATCTTCAATCTACAGGTACAATTTCATAGTTTATATCGTAATAATTATTATAGGCAATACTGTAGACATGACTACGGCGGCATCTTAGGATATCTGTGCTGCCACTGCAATATTACTGAAAGGCTATTATAACAATTGTCAAATAAAATAAAAAAAAATTTTTTTTTAATGCATTTTTATACAGATTTGTAAATACTTACAGAAGAAAATTATATATCACGATATGATAATTATATTATAAGTAATTTGATCGGTTGGCAATAGGATGAGATCTGGTACTTTCGAAACATTTCTTGATCATATTATAACATATTTTATGGTTATACCAATGAATACCAGTTATGCAAGCGAAATGTATTTTTCTCTAATTTTTATAATAATAACTGAATTAAAAAAGCAAAGGCGTTTGAAGTTTGATACTTTTATTTATATATTTTTTTTTATTTAAAAAATTCAACACTTCTCCATTAAAATATTATAAAATTTTATATTATATTTTAAGTATTTTGTTGTTTCTATTGTTTTACTTCTTACATTTTGTTTATAATTTTACTATGCATCTAAAAAAATATTTAAAACTACTTTAATTGTTTTTATTGGATGTTTTAACTTTGGTTACAAATTACAATTTTATTTTAAAATGGCAATTACTTGATTTGTATACAAATGGTGTAAACAAGGACTATAGATATTTTAGAGTAAAATTAAAGGATTTTGAAAAAAACTGTTATAATAAATAAAATTGAAAAAAACAATACAGATTTTTTTTATAATTGAAAAAATATTGCAGAAGGTACCTCTGGAATTGAATCTATTTTTTATTTATTTTTTTTCATTTATAGAATTTAAAATTTTAAAACACTTTAAAATATATTATTTTTATACTAATGAAATGGATATAGATTATTTTGTTTTCAAAAGTGTTAGATACACTCAAAATTAAACGTACAATTATTGTTCTTTTTAATTAACTGTGACTCAAGTTAGAATTGTTATATCAGAGAAATGATTTATCGTTTTTTTAAAATTGAACGCACCTACCAAGAATATCCTACCGAGGAACAAAGAATGTCCATAGTGTGAAGTGTGTTTAGCTTTTTAAATATTTGCCTATGGGTAATGTAGACAGGATTTGTTTTTTTTTTTTGTGTTAATATTTATTAGTTTATATAACCTATGTCCTATATTGTCAATATACATTTCTCTAGTTAAATGGTTAGAATGAAAAGTGAATGATTATGCTTTACATATTTTTTACTTAATTAATTTTTTTTTTTTTTTAGGTTTTTTTAGAGTTAATTATGATTCGAGAAACTGGGATCTTCTAATCGCTGAACTAAAGAATAATCCGAGATCCATTCATGTTCTTAATAGAGCACAACTCATAGACGACTCGTTCAATTTAGCTAGAGCAGGCGAACTGTCATACTCTGTACCACTAGCTCTGATATCTTATTTAGATAAAGAAGATGATTTTATTCCCTGGTATTCGGTAAAGAACAGTATGTCATATCTTGTAGAACGGTTAAGACGTTGTTCACACACGGGACCTCAAATGCAGGTAATAATATAAAAGTTGTTTGCTATTTTTGTATTACAAATATCACTTTATATTTTTAAATGCTTTATTATTACCAATGACAAACTTTAGAACTTCACAAAGCAATATGCAGAGATCGTATATCATAAAGTCAGTTACTTTTATCAAAAAAATGACAGTAAACACTTAACAAAGACTAGTATGGAAGAATTTTCAAATTGGGCGTGTAAACTGGAAGTCGCAGAATGTGTTCAAACGTCTTTACAATATTTCAACGCATGGTGGCAAAATAAAACAGAGTATTGATTACTAAATTAATAAACGTTGTTTTTGAGAAAATTATTTTTGTATTTTTCATATTGCTATTAATATAGAATACCACCAGATGTAAAAGAAGCAGCTTTGTGCGTGGGTGTCAAAAACGGAACTGAAGAAACGTGGAATAGAGTTTTTGAACTATTTTCAAATACTTCATCGACTTCAGAAAGAGAGGTGGCACAATTAGCATTAGCTTGTAGCAAAAATAGAACAATATTAACCAAGTACATGATATAATATAGTTTATTGGAAAAAAAAAAAAAAAAAAACGTAATTAATTGTAATATTATAAATAAAAATAAATAAATATTATTTCAGATATTTAAATCTCCTACTTGATGCCAATTGTACAGTTCGTCCTCAAGATTACAAATTACTATTTACATCATTAGCATCAACACCAGACGGTATTAATGTAACGACAGAGTTTTTACAAAACAAAATCAATGAATCTCTCCATAATATGTGGAGTGGTGAAGAAATGATTAAAGAATTATACTCGACTTTAGCTTCAAGTGTTTCGACGTTTAAAGAAATCAATGAGGTATAATTATTTACGACCATTATACAAATAAAACAACATAATTAGGCTATATTACAGTTTACATAGTATACAGTAAATAATAATAATTATAAAACTGTTGACTGTTTACATACAACTCAAAATTTATTTTTTATTTTAATAATGATACCGTTTCTAATTATTTGCGACTCAACGTTCGTAAGTTATGAACATTTAAAATGTTACGCGCGACATCACAGGTTCTATCGCCTCGACGGCGGCCATACACTAAACAAGGCAGTAATGCATAATATTTATTCTAACATGAAAAATGGACTAAGTACTCAATTTTGTTGTGCCTAAATGATTAAATTTTTATAAAATTTGTATCAAAAATGATGGTTTTCGATTTTTTTTTTGTCAAATTTTGGGTAATCCCCCTCCTTCTCTCTCTAAGGTACCAACTAAAGGAAAATCCGGTTTTAAAAAGTTGGTTAGGTTAGGTTGGAAATTTAGACAAGTATTTCTATATGAAAGTGTTTAAAAAAAAAAAAAAAAAAAAAAAAAAAATGATAATAAACATCATTGTAAAAACAGCAGATTCTTTACTTTGTTCATATATTATGCAAATAATTAAAAAGACCCTTCATCTTACCAATCTTTCAATAATTGGCATAATTATTTTTAGTTTTTTTTTTTTGATAATTATTTTAATTAAAAATATCATTTTTGTATAGAATACTTATTATCTTGTGCGTTCTACTAATGTTATATTAAATATTCTAGCTTTTCCTGTAAATAAAAAATAATAATAATAATAATAATATGGAATTAAGTTTATTAAATATAGATGAGAATGTTTCATTATTTTTTGAAGAAATTTGTTATGAACATTAAGGTATCTTATTAATCAAATTAGATAGTATACAAAATATATTATTAATTATTATGTATATATTTTGTACCGTATACATATCATTAGAAAAATATTAAATATATTAACTATGGAAATTGTGTTTTATGGTCCTTTAAATAAGGAATAATTTTGCAATAAAATATTTTTTTTTAATTTTATTATTGATTATCGTCTTTGTTTTTCTAGTTGGACGCAATCAGAAATTTCACTTATCTGTCATCAACATTAAAACAATCATTTGATAAATCATTCGATGAAGTTAAACTTAACTCCGCTTATTTCGCGAGAAGTCATCCATTTATGCACGAATGGTTTAATCCGTCCAAAGAATCATTAAGTCAAGCTCCGTCAAGTGCTACTTTAAATTTATATTCATACGTTAACGTTCTAGTTTTATTATTTATTTCTGCAATACCACTATTCACCAATAATTATTGATATTTATAAAATAAATAATAATTGTGTCAAGAGTGGTAAATAAAACACTTTATATTTTGTCATTTACAGTATTTTATATTATGTTCAATTAATTATTACACTTAATACTATATGAAATTTTCTTAACACATTATTAAATCAATGAAAATAATTAAGATTATTATATTAATAAAGAATTATGAAGACATACAATTTGAATGTAATAAAAAAAAGAACAAATTTTAATCTGTATTTTTCACATTATCTTCCAAAGTTTTAAACTAACATCTATATCTGGCAATATATCATTATCATCGTCAGTCTCATTATGCCTTTGTCCAGATGTTGTTGCCAATAAAGGGCGCGTCGGATGCAAACTGAAAAAAAATTTAATACATACAGTATAATATAAACAAAACTTGATTTTGTTAGAAATGGCAAAGTAAATTATAAATTAACTAAAAATTATTATTACATGAAATTATAAATGATCTGGTCCCAAAAAGTTCATACTTATATTTTTTAATTTTATTAAATTTATATTTTTTTAATCATAATTTCTTTAATTCATTGAATACTATTAAAATTAATATAATTACTACGTAGAATATCCCAGAAGTCTTGTGCCCTTAATATCTCAACAGTTACAGGGTTACTAATATACGCATATAAAATGTTTTATACCTTACACGTATAACGTATAAAACTATATAACAACTAAACTACTAAACCATATTGATTTGAATAGCCTTCCATTTCATTTAGGTATAACTTTCAATGTAAGTTAATAATATAAAGAACAATAATAGTCATCATTTTCAATGCACCCACCAAGAGTATCTGAACCGAAACATAAAGAATATCCGTGGTGCGAAGCCATATGTCCAGCTCTCTTATCTTATACTTAAAGTTACTTTTTTTTATCTAATAAATAAAGAAAAAGAAAAAATAATATTGGAAAAATGTCAAATTTTTTTTTTCATATTTTCAAAAAATTGTCTAGCGTCAAAATATTTCTCATAATATTGTCTATCTATGTTTAAATTTTCATAAAGTTTGGATCAAAAAATGTTGATTTCTGAGTTTTTTTTTTGTCAATTCAAAAAATGACCTCTCTAAAGCACCAACTAGAGGTAAACTTGGTTTAAAAAAGTCGATGATCGAGATTTTTGGACCATACGAAAAAGTATACACAGAAAAAAAAAGAAGAAAAATAAATAAAAAAAACATCATTGTAAAAACACTAGCTTCTTCATTTCGTTCAGAATCTAAAAAATTAATGTCATCAAATTGTAATTTGTGCAAGCATTGATTTTTAAAAAAACTGCATTCACAAATATTGATATGTCAATGAGATATTAAGAGTGGCACAGGACTTCTTAGACATACTGTATTTAGGTCTTGGCATATTATATATTACCAACCTGACACCATTGACACAATCATTATGAACAGGAATTTTAGAATTTAAAGTAAGTACAGCCTCTACACCATCTGATACTTCAATTTGCTGATCTAACTGCCAAGTACTAATATCACCAGTCCAATTACCTAAAATACAAATAAAAAGTTGAAAGCTTGGTATGATGAGAATTTTTTAGATTTTCAAAATGCTTATAAGTATATATTAAATTTAGTACATATTTTGTATACATAATTTAATTTATATTTTAAATAACTATGTTAATTAAACCTGAGACTAAATATTTTCCATCGGATGAAATGTCAAAATACATTTTTTGATTGGTACCCACTGTCCTTTCAGCAGAATACAAAGTTTGACCAACATTTCTTAAATCCCAACATACAATATCATTATCTCCTTTTCTACTTCCAGAGTATAACTTCAAGCCATCAGGTGAAAATTGTAAATGGGTGATTCCTGATTTGTGTCCTCTTAATATATACATTAGTTGGTTACCGCCATAAAGACCTAAACAAATTTTTAATATAATCTATTATATACACAATATAAAAAACCAAACATACTTCAAACCATGGGCTGAGGTGTATTTTCCAATAGGCAGAGTAGCACTTTTGGGCGTCAGAAAAAATATCCAGTGAAAAAAATATACATTAGAAAAAATATCTAACACTTTTTACTCATTTAATTTTTTTCCTTTATTTATTCGATAAATAAAGTTTCCACTGGATATTTTTTCCGGGATTCATTATTGATCCAAACTTTATGAAATTTAAACATAAATAAATAATAATATCAGAAACAATTTGGGACAAAAGAATTTTTGAAAATATAAGAAAAAAATTTGAACATTTTTTTTTTTCTGATTAATTATTTTTTCCTTTTCTTTATTTATTAGATAAAAAAAAGTTAAGTAAAGTAAAGTAAAGTATAGACAAGAAAGCCAGACATATTTCACACCATGGTTAGCTAACCTGTAATAAATAAATGAATAATTACAGTTACTTAACAGTTGTACATATTATTTGATAACAATTTAAATACAAAATGCCTTTTTAGATTCTGAACGAAGTGAAGAAGCTTATGTTTTTACAATGATGTTTATCACCCCTCTTTTTTTTCTTTTTCTTGAAATACTTTTTCATACTGAAATATGAGAGGAGAGAATAGGATAAATCATTTCTTCGATGAGACGATAAAGAACGAAGTTAATAGTATAAAAAAACATCGTTGCAGAACCACAAGCTCTTTCTCTTTACTTCATTCAGAATCTAAAATAAAAGTTTTAAAGACAATTTTGCCAAATAATGGGCAGTTTTACCAAAATTTTCGGGAAAAATTATTAAATTTTTTTAAAAATTACTACTCAAAGGTACATTCTTGAAGCAATTTCTTATTCAAAAAGTTGTTGGTCAAAACTTTTTGACTAGTAGTTCTTTACAAAAATATGTACATATGAAAAAAAGAAATCAATAGCTTCTTCACTTCACTCAGAACCTAAAATAATTGTAACTTGAAAAAATAACTCACCAATATCTTTATTATATGTACCAACAGCAAAAATACTTTTATCTACTGGATTCATAGCTATGGTTGATATTATTGATCTATGTAAATCAGCTTTCGTAGGTATTTCAATAAATTCTCGTCCTGGACGATCTGTACGGAAAATATTCAACTTTCCATAACTACCACAATAAATTTCTTCTCCAGACCAATTGAAGCATAATGAGTTAACATGTACTACTTCATCAACACTATAAGGAAATTAAATCATTTTAAAATTAACTTACTTGTACAATAAATCCAAAACACCCATAGGTAGGTACTTGATAAATTAGTTAAATTGTGTATTGCAAATTATAAATTCAAGCTAGTTAAAAATTAAAAAAAAATTTCAACAAATTAGGTAACAAAAATTCACTTCAAAATTATTGTAAATTTTATTTCAAATTTAAAATAATAAAAAAAAAAAACATAAACGAAGAAATAAAATCTTACTGGTCATAAACTCTGTATGTAGCTTCTAACTGGCCATTCGTAGCATTCCACAGATGAATAGGTGATCGGCTGCTAGTACTCAAAATTCTACAAAATATCATATAGGTACTGAATATTATATGGTAAGTTTTTTTAATTAGTAGATACTCCATATTACTTTATAGTTTAAATATTAATATACACATTTACTAACAAATTCACATTTTCATCTTTTTGTATCACATCTGGATACCACACATAGTCATATATAGTACCACCTTCTTTTATCTGATTTATTTTATGAAGATTTACACATTGATCAGTTTCATCTGTCCTGAGATTAAAAATTCTAAGTTGTCTGTCTTCGCTATTTGTCAGAATACTTAAACCATCCGGAGACCTGTGTAACAAAGAATTTTTTACAGTTCTTAACATCATTACAGCTATTTCAATTCGTTTACCATTTACATCCTTTTAAACACTGTTGAAATTCTTTATCGTTTACAGAGAAATCATCAGAGCATTTACAAATAAGCTGTAAACTCTTAAAGTCAATAGGTTGATCAATGTCTGTAACCTTTGAATGTGTATCCATCGATGTATTCATTATTTTTAATTACAATTTTGTTTTGAATAGAGCTATTGATTAAAAATCTTAAAACAATTTTATTTTATTTAACAACGTTGAAAAAATCCCACATAATTAATATTAAATAAATAACTTATAACTGTTTTATAATTTTAGGAGAGCTAAATGAAAATATATATAACATAACAAATACCTACTCAAATTAATTTTTGAGTATTTTATATTTAATATTTTGTCTGCATTAATATCCGTTATATGATCTTTGATTATTTATTGATCTTAAATCGTGCTCTCTAGCTGATAATACCACAGAATAAATTATTATTATTCTGTGATAATACGCACATTTTTTTCAATGTGATAACACAGAATTGATAAATCTCGGAATCTGGAACAGTTAGGTCTTGAAAATGTAATCCACCCAAGGTTGACTGTGATATTTCACCTTGAATATTCCGACTAATGAGTAATGAGAAGGTGATCTAGAATGAACCAAATCGGTCACTACCCAGAGACGTCGCCAGTGGTTTTTATGTATTTTAGTCTATAGTTCTGATATCCAACATATTTTGCCGTAAGTATGATGTGTTATAATAGTGGGGTGGTAGTGGTATGTTTTTATCGTGCCATTAGTATACTCAAGACGTTGTCCATGGCCCTAACAGTGTTATAAATATAGTTATATGTGGCTCCTCTAATTAATGGAGGGGCACGATTGAGATGAATACTATAAAATTTCTGGATTGCACTGATATGCGGTAGTAATGTTTCTCTTTATCAATAATAGACATTAGGCATACTGATAATGAAAAGATTATCTCTTTTGAGTAATTTAAATCTTTTTTAATGTAATGACGTGTGAGAGGGCACATTGATCTCAACTCAATTATAGAAAATTAATTATATTTTGCCTAATTTTTTTTAATTTTAGTTCCCGTTGTTAACCGTTTTTAAATATATAAAATTTTATACAAATGGCTGCCAAAGGAAAAACGAACAAAAAACCTAGTGCTTTAGTAAATTCATACTTGTTGGCATATAATTTCATTCAAGTTTTAGGGTAATTATTTACAAAATGTTTTTTACTTAAGTAATAAATTTAGTGATTTTAATTTAATTTTTTCTATTTTATCAGATGGAGTTATTTATTATTCCAAATCGTCAACTATTATTTAAACCCACCCAAAGATCAATCTTTATGGGACACTGTTAAATATACGGTTGGAATTTTTCAAAACGCTGCATTCATTGAGGTCAGTATTAGTCTGTGAAATAATTGTTTAACTTAATTAAAAGTAATTGTATAATTAAGTAAGTCAAGTTTTTTTCTCTATAACTGTTTGAATTTAGAATTTCATCGAAATTCAATAGTTTTACCTAAATAACACACTTAAACGTACATAGTAGAAAATTGGCTTGACCAATTTCTTTTGAAACTTGCTATCTAGATAGAGAATTTCATTGCAAATATTTCGGTGTAATAAAATTTTGAGTGAATAAAGAATTAAACATTTTACAAGGGTTTGATTGAAAAAAAATCTGAGAAATTACTGACAAATTACCTATTTTGATATATTTATAATAACACGCAAAATGTTAGTAAGTAATGTTTTTTCGCCATCTTAAGTATTTTTTGATGTTGAATACGATGGTTTAAATTAAAATCCACGTGCATTAATAGTTTTCTAATTATTTTATTTTTATTCTGTTTTGAAAATTCAATATTTTCATTGTATGAATATTAATATATTCAAGAGTATCCCACCCGATGTGCGAAAAGAACACTCCGACGAGCGAAGTACACACTTCAAAAAAAAATATATGAATTACTATGGTTTAAAGGAAATTAATTTGAATTTTAAATTACTCTAAATTATTTTTGTCTACATATTCACTTCCAACTTTCCTATTAACTATTCAGTGTCAAAATCATGAAAATATTGATGTGGGAATGAGACAACACATATAAACCATATTACATCAAGGGAGTACAGGATAAATTATTATCCTAAATGTATAATAAAAATCACTTAATTGTTAATATTCCTAATATTTTATATAATTAAAAACATTTGTTATAATAATTTCATTGGTAATTATATATTTATTTTATGAATAATAAATGTAGTATCAAGTTTAATAAATCCTGTTTAAAATTATGTGGTTATTCCTGGGTATATAAGTTATTATTCATCGTATTCACTATTTTAGGTCACATGCAAGGTTAACTACTACTTTATAGTTCCCTGTTTGTCTATAACAAGTTTTAATGTGTAAATTTTTCATATTCATACTATTATAATGTTGTATAATGTAATGACTATTTAACAACAGGTTTTCTATTTAACAACAGGTTTTAGTGGTCATTTTAAGTAAATAATAGCTTGTTCCAGTTTGACCTATAGAGTGTTTTGAAAAATATAAGTCTTAATGTATATATATTGCAACATTTATCTTTAAAAAATATTAATTTTTATACAATCTCAATATGTTTTGAATTTTTTAGATTCTGAACGGAATGAAGAAGCTTATGATTTTACTATAATGTTTATTATTTATTTATTATTATTTTTTTCTCTTTCTGGAAACACTTTTTCGTATAGAAATACTTGTCTAAAAGTTTCAATCAGTAACTTTAACGATCGAAAATCGGACGTAGATGAGTACTTTATAGAGGTCATTTTTCAAATTTCTCAATATTTTTTTCAAAAACGCGAAAAAATTGACAAAATTTGCAATCGCCAGAATTTTTGTAAAATTGAAAATTGCTTTTTAATATAACTTCAAAAATAACGCAGCTAGAAACTTGAAACTTTCACCAACTACTAAAAATGACCACAAAAACATTTCATAGAAATTTCAAAAAATTTTGATCAATTTTGAGTTAAGTACAGCATTTTGAAAATTTTGGAAATTTTTCATTTTTTGTTAGTTTTTATGTAATAAAATTTTTGAATTTTTAATATTAAGACTTGAAGTAGTTATACTTAGTAGTAATATTTGAACGAATATTATGCCAAGTAATTACAAGAATGTGAATTGTTCTGAAAAGTATTCAAAGCTTTTTTTGAATATTGGGTTTTAGAAAATAGGCATAAAAATAATAAAATAAGCACTTATCAGAAAAACCTATAAAATATGCACATTCAAATTATACCATGGCCTCTTGCAATGGATTTATTTAGCCCTCTGTTATATGTTACAGTAAATAATGTAAAATATGCTATAAGTCCTGAATCTTACTCATAAATAGGGAGAGAAAATTTAATGGAAATTTCAATACATCGACTTTTAAAAATATCACACAGCAAACATTGATGTTTACATCAGTATTATCTACAAAACATTGATTAATCGATGTTTTTGATTTTAATTACATTAATATATAAAGCAGAGTAATAATATGCAAAACCTATTAACCAGTGTGTGTATCTATATAACATAGATAGACACACCTATATAACATAGGTATATTTCAGTATAAAGTAGTGTCACTTGACAGAAAAAAAAATATTGGCAGACTAGATGGAGCTCTTGTAAATCGTAATTGTTAGTATTATAAAATATTATAATATAATATAAATATTATAAATTAGTAACGAAAATAAAAGAAAATAACTAGTAAACTAAATTAAAATGATAAGATTGGTATTGTTGGTAATCTAATTAATTTATAAACTGTAAACACAGATACATAAAACATAATTTTTATCTATGACTGTAAATCAGGATAATATCATGGATATAGGCAACAAACTATTGTAAGAACAATGTAGGTGATATCAATCATGGTAATGGGTGAAAAAGGTAGAATTAAAGAATAAAGAAATTTAAACATATTATAATAAAGTTATAAAAATAATATATTTTATTATTTACATGTAAAAACATCGATTTTTTTTATACAAATCGATACATCGGAACATTGTATAGTTAAACATGGATGTAAAAAACATCGATTTATTTTAATAATTATCGATAACATGGATGTATTGATGTATCGTTGCTCTCCCTACTCATAAATAATAATTTATTAATACTATGCACTAAATTATTTCTCGTTTTTATACTTTCAAATAGCTATAATAATTTATATGTAGTTTAGGTAATTTAAACGTTTAATTGATATTTATATAAACTTTTAATTATTTAATAAAGTTTATGTAAAATATACATAGCACATTAATGTTGGATATTATTTTTGATTTGAATGTATAATTCAATAAGTTTGAATTCGAACATCAAATTTATACATTTTTAACAAATTATTTTATTTAATACAAATTAATCTAATTTATACACATTATTTTGTTTTGTTATTTTAGATATTCAATGTTGCTACTGGTTTTGTAAAATCCAATTTAGTAATTACTATTCAACAAGTACTTTCTAGAGTAAGTATTGTTGCTGCCATAGCATTCATACCAGAAACTCCTGATTCTCCAGGTTTACCATTAGCTTTAACAGCTTGGAGCTTTGCAGAAATTACTAGATATTCTTTTTATGGATTTAATATCATTAATTATATTCCCTATCCTGTTCTTTGGGCAAGGTAATAAATTTATTTAATAAATTGTTTCATTTATTATATAATTCTAATATATATATATATATTTTTTTTTTATATAGGTATACTTTCTTCTATGTTTTATATCCAGTTGGTGTAACTGGAGAATTATTAATTTATTGGACATCATTAGGATACATTGGAAGGACAAAAATGTGGAGTATCGAAATGCCTAATAAATTAAATTTTGCATTTAGTCTGTGGACAGCCATTGTTATTATTATGTTAATTTATATACCATGTAAGTTTATTAAACAATATAAAACTAATCGATTGAAATTCCATATATAATAATATAAATTAAAATATTGGTTAAAAAAAGGATCTTAAATTTCTAAATTCCAATTTTTCCGTTTAAGCAAGGTTTCTATGAAGACGGGGTTCACAAAAAAAAATAACTATTGATTGTTAAATTAATTATTATTTTTATTTTAGAATATTATTATTGTATGTAGGTATATTAATATAGTTTGTATATAATATATAAATTAATTAAAAATAATTCATTTCAAATTATACGACATCAAATAACACAGTCAAGTATAGTAAATTAACTTTTTATTCAAATTCCATGTATTTTTTTTCATAAGTTTGAATAGGTTTGACTAAAGAGATAACAATAAAAGTTTTTAATAACTGGCTCATTCCTTAAAATGTATATGACTTTGAAAATATATTTCATGTCCCTTGAACCAAATTTTGATTAAAAAATCATATCTTTTTAAATGTAAATATTTTTCTAATTTGAATCTAAATGTTTGATAGTTATTAAAATTTATATTTGATTCTATTTTTGGTTTTTTTCAGTATTCCCCCCAATGTACATGCACTTGGTATACCAACGAAGAAAAACAATTGGTGGTTCAGAAACAAAAAAAGTTCAAAAAAAAGTACAGTGATTAATTTGTGTGGTATACAGCTGGGTCTTGGGTGTACTATATTAAATATTGTAAATTTCTGCCGAATCTTCGCCAAATTTTTTATAGACTGTTAAAAAAAAAAAAAGAAAATCATAAAACATAAAATATAGTTTATAATATGATAAAAATATTTATATATGTGTTCTTATTTTGTAATGTTTTCTTCATTTCAGACGATTTTGAAAAACCAAGTCTAGATCATCAATATCCATCACTCATTCATTGTTTCATGAACTATTCATCATTTCATCACTTTCTTAAGTTCAAATATACACTTAACTTTTACATACATGATATAAACATATATATGTATTATGTATGTAACTTGCTCAATATTACTAACAATAAGGCTTATAATTTACAAAACTACTACACTGTGTCATGTGTACTAAACAATTCATTTCATTGCAACTCTATCATTCACTATTAATTTATCATAAGTCTATTAAAAAAAACCTGCTAATCATTAAAAAACATGTTTCTTATACCCTTTTACTAAAAAAAAAAAAATTATTAATATCAATAAATGATGGTGATAATTCTATTCATAATAGACACATTTTTAGCTAAAAGTGGGTCAATACTGTTGGCAGGTTTTTTTTGATAGAAAATAATTTTAATCACAAAAGACAATAATTCTCCTAACATAAACCCAAATATTAGAATGGGATGGTGTAAGTTAATCTATTATTTAGTAACAACACCAAGAAGGTAATCATCAAAATATTAAAAAGCTGGTAAAATAACGGTGGTGGAAAATAGTTCTTTGTCTCTTTATTCCTCGGGCACAATACTGGTAAATGGTATAAAGCAATTTGGGTAAACCATTTCTATAATTGCGAAATCGTTACTTGGTCACTTTTTTACCTTAAGACTTTTTCTGTTAAATCTTTAACTCAGTAATGTACAAAGCTGGGTGAAAATGTTTTATTTGATTTTACTTTTTTATTTTTATTCTTAATTTTTTTTTTTTAAATCCATATTTTTTGTATAAATATATATCTGAAAATATATTTACGAAAACTGAAAAATATTAAGACTGAAAATAAATCGTTTGAAAATAATACAGTCGAATTGTATTTTATCCAAAAAAACAATTTGTTGGAACCATATTTTAAGCGATTATAGTTGATACAAAACATTGTGAGCAGAATTTTTAGTAATAATTCCAAATATTATAGAACTGGGAAAATGTGAACACTTTGAATAGACATAGAAATATTGGAAATACCTTGTCTTTTTCCAAAACTATTCTTAATGTGTTACAACATTTTATCAAATGATTCCTCATGTGTTTTTTACGTATGGTTAAATTTTTCTAATATTCGGCTCAATGAGAAATATTTGGATAGTGGTTTAAGTTACAATTTTAGGTCAAATAACAGTAAAATAAAAAAAAAAAAAAGTAGCAGATTTATTTTTGTAAATATTTTGTAACTTATTTATTGTTTTTAGGGTAGGAAATTGTAAACGAGCTTACCCATATGTATAAATATGTAGCTACTTATAATTACATTTTTACTAAAATCGGTCAAATTTTGATTATAAGTGTTTAAAATTTCTAAATGTGGCACAATTAAACATTATTACTTATAATGAAATGACATGGATTATTTTGTTTAACATATTCAATATAAAACCGACAATAATTGTTTTGTATAATTAACTAAAATTTCTTGAAGTCTTGCTCTGATAACTTTTTTGAATAAATGATTTATCATTTCTTTAAAATTCAACACACCCACCAAGAATATCATACTCTTGCAAAATATGTGGCTTTTTGATTCCTGTTTAATGCATACTGCATTTATTTCCATGTGGTTCTCCACATCTTTGCCTTTCTCCTGGTGCTTATGACTACTAATACTAATAATCAAAATTATTAAAAAAAAAAAAAAATTACAAAATTGAAAGTATTCTAAAAGTTTGTAAAAATTAATGGCACATATTTAGGAAAATATTTTTTATTTTGTTTGTTATAACTTATAAGTATAATTAGAATCGCATTATCACAATTAGTGATTTTGACTGTATATTTTCTTTATTTTTGTGTACAAAATATTTTTAATAAGTATGTAAATAAAAATGTATTTATTATTATTTTTTTTGAAAATGTTAAAATCTTTTAACATTAAAAATTTGAAAATTAAATTTTACCGAGGAATTTTTTACCTATAAAATTCAACACTATAAGTAGATAATCAAGTTATTTATTTTTATGTAGATGATTAAAGAATTTAAACACATAACAATAAATAATGGGAGTCTACGATTTATTTACAATTAAATGGCATAAAAAAAAAAAAAAAATTAACAAAACATTAAATGAAATGTTTTGGTACCTGTATTAGAGAATATAGAAAATAGAATTAATTAATTATATTGATTTGTTAGTTGACTCTTGAGTCTCGTTACGTAATTTTGTTGCTAAAATTTTCAACTCCTTATTACGTTTTATTAATTCATCAATTGACTTTTTGTACTTGTTTTGATGAGTTTGATCAATTGACCACCTTAAGTACATGTCTCGCCACAATTCCTGAAAATATTCATTTTGATAAAACATCTATTTATAGTAGTGTATATTATTTACATTTTTTATGCTTATCAATGGAAATAGTATAAACAGAAAATTATAAATATTTTACTATTAAAACAAAAATGTAATAAATAGTTGTGTTAGGGTAATACTAGAAAAAAAAAAATATTCACAGTTTACAATAAATCGTAATTTTAACTATTAGTATTTATTTTAAATTTATATTTTAATTATGAAATATGAATTAGATATATTTAATACTTTAATGTATATAAGAGATAAAAAAAAAGACAACATTCTCATTTAATACTTTTTAGGGAGCAAGTAGAAACCTGAGATTAGACTGCCAGTGTTAAGGATGAAAACTTAGTAAGTAAAATATAATTTATAGTTAAAATCTAGCATTTTTAGATTTTATAGTATTGAGTATTTATCCAATGTATGAATAACTTAAAATTAAATTAAATTATTAAAAATTAGAACTTTTATATTGAATTATTTATGATAAAAACATATAATAATTTTATGTCTTGAAAATATTTATGGTAATGTGGCACAATTTTTTTCTGTTTCAATTTAGGTATTAAAAATGAAAAAAAATATATGATTTTCATTTTATCAAATAATTAAAATTACTAATTTTTATAAAATGATGAAATTAAATTGTAGTAACATTAAACAATAGCATACACAAAATAGTAAAATATAAATCTAATTCGTTATTACTTATTAGTTAATTAATTATGAAAAATATGCAAATTCCATAAAATCAAAGCTCTAAAATAAATACTTACTATACTAAACGGAGCGACAGATGGCCAAATTACATTGTTTGTAGGCAAATATAAAGGATTAGTAATTTCATCTATTTTTTTATTGAAGTGAGACCATAAACTCGGTTTCCCGTATCGATTGTTATTTCGATCGGCCTCACAATTGCCATAAAACGTACTAAAATCTGAACAGTACGAATGATCGACGAGTGATGATAGAAAAATCGTAGAAAACTGAAAACAACACGGAAATTGATTGTGTATTTGCCATGTACAGTCTAGAAACAATAGGAAAGTAGCGCCAGATCCGTGATGAAAAGTTTTCGAAGCCGACGATGAAGATACTTTTGAACGCGCTGCATTGTAACAACCGCTTCTGTGACGAGTTTCAAACGGATGACCGGCTTGGAGCCATTCCCTCTCGATTAATGATTCAAATCTATAGAAAAAAAAAATATTTGTCATACTTTATGATTTTTTCAATACCCATAATATGTTATTAATAGGGCTGTGAATTTGTAGGAAAGTGCATTTTTTTTTTGGTGATTGTGAAACATAGCTTTACAAGTACATAATTTGAATTATGTAACAACGAATCCATGCATGAAACTTATATTTTGCATTTTTTGACGTTTTTAATTTTTAAGATCATTTTTTTTGCATTTTTTAGTCAAATTTTCCTTTTTTAGTTCATTTCTGGTATTTTTAATTAAATTCCGTCAGTAAACATCTTTTGAAAACATTTTTTTTTATGTTTTACACAGGCTGTATATACGTCAAATTTAAAAAATGTTTCAGGAGAATAACATTATACAAAATTCAAATTCAACCAACAATTAAAATTTTTTTTTTTTATTAAATAAACATATTTTTATGCATGTAAAATTTAATTTACAAATGTAGTAATGTATAATATCCTATAAATATAAAAATTAAATTAAAAACTATTTTAAGTGCATTTTATATCATAATTATTGGAATTTTATATTGCATTTTTTGCATTTTAAGTGCATATTTCATTGCATTTTTTGTCATTTTTAATGCATTTTTTAAGTTTTTTTAGTGCATTAAATTCACAGCCCTAGTTATTAAAATAAATTAACCGTTCTTACCCGATAATTGTCCGACATTCTGGATTCAATATCAATTGGGTTAACGATATTAACACCAAAGTAGCGTCTACACTTTCCGATCCGTGTACCAATACAGACGCTCGTTCTTGATTCAAACATTGCGCTACCAAACAAGCGGCATTTAGTGTATCTTTTACATGAGACAACCATTCGCTACTATTCAATTTGTTTAGCCATCGGTCTATAGTGCACGTCGTGTCGTTACAGGCTTCAATTAATTTCGATAAACTATCCAGTAAAACGTTATGTCGTTCCAGAGCCGAATTCACTCGTCTCCACTGAGGATAATGAGCTTCTATTTCATATCCGCCTCCTCGAGATTTTGCAGCGATCGTCGCATTAGCCACACTACGGGTATCGATAATATATCCCCTTTTTCCAGGACCGAGAACGGAATTTATAACGCGTTCGTCTTGTTTACAACGTTTAGAACTCGAACCGACTAAAGGCTGACTGCTTCGCATCAAAACACTCTAAATTTAATCAATGTTTTTATAAATATACTACAACATAATAATATTATAATGGGTACATGGAAAAAATATTTGCGTCTAGGAAAATATATCAGTTTTTTTTTTTTCTTTTATTAATTATTTTTTGTGTATAATATATTATATTCATTAATTACGATTATTTTATTTCATGATATAATATATAGTTATAGTACTTAATACAAAATATAAATGAAATGAAGAATATATACAGTGTGATCAAGTGGAAACACTCAAGAACTATAAACAGACTCATTATATTTTAATTCTGTTGTTTTTTACCAATAATTAAACATAATTATACACATTTTTAGGCAAGTTGGCTATTTTTGAGTGTATGCGCCTAACAACTTTTTTTTAATCAAGGCCTATTTTTGATTAAAGGTTTTTTCGGGAGTTTTGCATTTGAGCGAGTTTTTAAAAATAGTGTTTGAGCCATTTATTATAATGCTTTTGGGAGAGTCATTTTAAAATATTGTAATGTGTTCGGGTGAGTGATTTTAAAATACAATAATGTATTTTCATGACCTTTTTTAAATTTATTACATAGTACAAATTTGTGCGAGATGAATAAAATTGGTATCAGTAATATATCAATAGTTATCAAACAAAAATGTCCCCACGTTGCACAACAAGTCGAGGGGCGTATATATATATTGGGTGGAGTGAAACGATGGCTTTGGCAAGTGCCAAAACACACAAATAAATTATAATGACATAAGGCAGCACATAAACTTATTAATATAAAAAAACCGATATTTTTCCAACCATATTTTCAAGCAGATATTTTTTCCGCGACCAACAGTTATGTAATAAATACATTTATATTTTTAGCTTTATGAACTTACTCCTTTTTCGTGGCGATAACTCAAAACCGGAAACCGACCATTCTGCCTGAACTTAGCAGAAGCAATCAACATACTATCATCAACATTAGAAGGAACAACAGTCAATTCAGGATACGAACTACAAACCTATAATGAAAATATATATTTTACTATGTATGTATAATAGGTATACTACTACTATAATGTTATGCTATAAGATACCCTATAAGATTTGTTGACGTGAGATATTCTCCACATTGAATCACCAGCAACTAGATTTTCACACTGAGATTGTACATCAAACGGCGAACGGCATTGATTAGTTTTATTAGGAAACATATGGTGCAAATAATCTGCTTCATCTTTACATTACGCAAACATATTAATAACACATAATTCCTTTTAGCCAACTTGACGCTGTATATTTACCTGTCATTATAAGTGATTCGATGGAAGACGCGATTTCGGAAGCTTGTTCAATGTATGACATATCAAAAACTATAATTCTAAAATCCTTACATTTTAAAGTAACTGTATTTAATTTCCTTTCGACAATGTCGATGTTACGGTTCAAAATCTAGAAAAAAGTAATAATTTTCTCTAGGTATAAAAATCGGAACATAAATACATGCATTAATATACATATAAAAAGAGGTAATTGTTTGATCAAATTATAAGACAACGAAAATTATAATAACTATTTTTATGTTTAGACACAAGTCGTTTATAAATTTAAATATGAACAAGTTTTTTGTACACATACGACGTAATGTTAAACATTTAAGAACATTATGATCATAAAATATATTATATATAAAAAAAAAAAAAAAATCAAAAATGAATTGTAATAATTTTATTATGCTGGAAGTAAAAATATTCTTTATTGTAAATAAAAATCGATTAATTACCCATAGTTCAACGTCTTCAGAAACCGATGAAAATATTAAATGATGTCCAGTTATGACTAGAGTTCCGGTGCTAGAGTTAGATATATGTGGACCTCGCATGGTCACACCGATAAATTTCGGTGTTTTAATTTTGTCGGCGAACTCCATTGCAAGATCATATCCTAAAGTTGCAATACAAATTTAAAAAAAAAACATTATGAATTCGAAAAACGATTGCTGCGAGAAAATGTGTTTTTTTTTCTCGTTTTTTTACCTGCTTTCCGAATGCTATCTAAGGATAAGTCCCATTGTAAATTATCACATAGAGCTCTTAAAAACTACTCGTATCGGCTCGTAACGTTAATATTCTTGTTCTAATGCATATTGTTCGAAATAGACACACCGATGGCTCTACAAGTGTTTTCAATGATTTGATTTCGCCCTTTTTTTCAACACATTTTCTTTATCAATATTGAACCATCGTTTTATCACTATTATCACAGCAGCAAGCTCATCCCATGCTAACAACAAATCGTTATCATTAATTCTTTTCATGGAGCGGCCCATGCACCAAACTAGTGTTTCATATTATACTTATAACGAAAATTTGAATCACAGATGGCGTACACCGTTAGTGTAGAATACCATGACACATATTATATTATTATATTTTATGAAATAATATTGTAAAAAGTAAAATAACATAATAATAGAAATGCACATTAAAAAGTATAGACAAGAAATGGGTCTCTATAGAATTTTAAAGAAACGATAAATTGTATCTTCAATAAGAGACGATTCTGAACAAAAAAAGTTAATAATTTATAAAGAACAACAATAGTCATCATTTTCAACACACCAACCAATAGTATCCGACTCGAAGAGCGAAGAATATCCGTCGGTACAAAGTGTGTTCGAGTTTCTTGTCTATACTCTACTTCAGTGGCGTAGCTAGAAATGTTAGTAGGGGTGGGCCCGGAACTAGATGAAACATTAAAAGCACTTTTTCGAATAGAAATGCTTGTTCTAAAGTTTCATAGAGTAACTAGTTATTTTTATCAGGAACTTCACACAAAAATGGTACTTTAGTAGGTAATTTTTCGAAAACGATGAAAACTTGTCAAAAAATTTAGTAAAAAACTGCAAAATATGCCCTAAACGAGATTTCATGAAATTGATTTTACTAATTTCGCCATTACTACTCCTAATTTAATAGAACTAAAAACTAAATATTTTCAACTATAATAGTTAAATACAGACGGAGAAATTGAAAATTTAAATTTAATCACTCGGGTTAAATATAGAATTTTGGAATTACTTTATGTTTTGTCAGGTAGTATATTACAATAAATGTAGAATTCTAGATATTATTAATTTAAAATTCATGATAAAATTGCACTCACCAATAGTTTTTCTAATAAAACTAAAAAAAAGCCGGACATACTTCGCACGATGGGTGTACTTCGCACGACGGGTGGTATTCTCTTGACGGGCGTATTAAATTTTAAAGAAACGATAAATCATTTCTTCAGTAAAACGATTCTGAACAAA
>JAIPRM010002746.1:1269-19109 GCA_025469315.1 Stegophylla sp. TES_Ste_2020
TCGTATCTATAATCCTACTACAATAATATTGAAGTAGTATTAGCTTGGTGCAATAGGGCGGGGTAAACATGAATTTATGCAGCAGTGGAAGCATCATAAGTAATTATATTAAGTACTAATAGGTACACGTTTTCTGATAACAAATGTCCGATAATTTTTTTTCTGTTAAACACGATATAATAATGTTATCGTTATAGTACGTAAACACAAGGCTTATGCTTTCGTTAAATTAATATCCATTCAATGTGTACCGTAAAATGAGATGGATAGGAAAATTTTTAAAAATTTTTTTACGATAAAAACTCAAATTTTTAAGACAGGCTTTTTATAAAAAATGATTTAGATAGGACTCTTTTTAGATTTTCATGATAAAGTTACGAAATAGTTTGTTAAAGAAAATAGAAGACTCTATTTGTTTATAAATAAATAAATAAATATTGTGAACTATAAAAGAAACAACTTTTTTATAAAAAATTACCTTCAAATTAATTATTTATCCTTTAACGGGTTTTTTTTTTTTTGTTTTGTTTTTGGCGCTTCTTTAACATTAAATATTACTAATAATACTGTAGTAATACTAATATTACTACACACTATTGATAGGAAACATGACGCCACTTATGAAGCGAAAAAGTCTGAGAGCAAACGTTATCAATTTTATTATTATCAAGTTGAAATATTTTGTAGAATTACTAAAATTTTAATTTTAAATATTCTGTATGCTTTTATTCATGAACTACAATTTATCATTGGAATAAATTCAAGCCAATTGTTAGCAATAATCCATTGTTTTAATCAAAATTTATCTTTTAAAAGAAACCTTTAAAAATATAATAAAATTATATAAAATTTGATTACCTACTCATGAACTAGCTAATAGAGTTTTTGATCGCCATTTATTATATTCGTCGTTTAAATTGTTAAACTATTTAGTTAAATCATGAAAATATTAAAAGGAAATTCGAAAAATTTTACTTTCTATGTTACCTACTGTAATTAGAGACAGGCGTAAACAAGTTTATTCGGACCGAGGTTGACTTTTGCGAATGATTGTTCAGGTACATTATATTCATTTGGTGCAATCGCTAAAAAGTGTATTAACTCTCATGGTATGATTAGAATTTATCCCCAAACCATGTTTACATTTTGCAACAAATATCCACCACTCTGAATTGTTTAATTGAAGAAATTGTTTCTCTTAAATTCAACATACCCACCATGAGTATCCCATTCGGAGATCGAAGAATACGTGAAGTAAGAAGTATTTCCGTCTTTTTAAATGACGTTGCCAATTTTGTCATTTTATTACTTGCATCGGGTTTTATATTTTTGGACTAAAGACACGTCATTATTTAATATGTATAACATAGGAATAAAAACAGAGCGTTCGCCAGGATTTCGTAATTAGTGGCGTACATACGATTTTTTCTGGGGAGAGGGAGATTAAAAATTAATAATTAATAATAGTTTTCAATATTTATATTTGTAGATTAAAATATTTTATAATTATAATATATTTATTATATAATAATTAATTAAAATGGTCCCAACGTTTTTCATAATTATTGAATATTTGTATTGTAATTTACAAAAATAATCGGTACTATAGAACTGTCTTATGGCATAAAAACTTTAAAAGTCGGTATACTTTAGTACTTCACACCATGGGTATTTTTCGCTCCTCAAGTTGAGTATTAGTGGTTGTGTTTAGTTTTAAAGAAACAATAAATCGTTTCTTCAATAAAACGATTTTGATCGAAGCTTCACTTAACTACGAACAACAGTAATTGTCAGCTTTATATTGAATAGGCATCTAGGTATATTTAATAATTATAACATATTTTCATTCTATTCGAAATTCGTTTATGATAATGTATTATTGATACTTTCAAATTTAAGCAATATTACTTTTAGAATATGTCGTAATCGAATAATCTGTGTATACAATTGTTAATAATGGGTGAAAATTTCTGGTTTCTAGACCGATTAATTTTATAGTTAAAGAGAAATTAATAAAATCGATTTTATGAATATTACGTTTACGATTTATATTGCTGATTTTACTAAATTTTTAGATACGTTTTCGTGGTTTTTGGAAAAAGTAAAGAAAAATTCAAAAACTAACCTCCCAAAAGTACCAACTAGATGCAATTTTCAATTTAAAAAGTTACTGTATGAAACTTTTGACAAGTGCTTCTATACGAAAACTTGTACACATAAAAAAAGCACTTAATATTTTGCCGTTTTTACTTTATAAATATCAATTTTTTTTTTGTGGGGGAGGAGGATTGATGGGGTTAAACCCCCTAAATCCTCCCTGTAATTATGCCACTGATCGCAATCGCATTTTTCTATGAAATCAGTAAAATCAGGCTATATTTTATCTATCTGCTCTGTTTACAATGTTTTTTTGCTTTTAATTACCCGATTATTGGGTCAAAGATTTATATCATATAAAATAATATATACAAATAAAATACCTTTTTTATGTCCAGTGTAATCTTAGTAACTACTCATCCAGTCATCATGGAGTTTAATTTAAATGATAGATTATATCGCGTAGAAAGTTCTAACCTAAATTCAATTCAACAAATCAATAAAAAATCGAGTAATTACTAATTAAATATTATAAATAATCGTATAATAAGTACTTTAGGCGAGTGTTTAAAGTTTGTTGTTGTAAGTTTTGACGAGTGCTTAGAGCACCACCAGATTAGTGGCGCCAACCATATATAATACATTTCTTTATAGATTTAATAGATTTCTTGATTATCTTAGGTGGCAACGTCATTATAGTTCAGTTAAAAAACGTTGACGGCAGCGTTTTGTACATGGGCGAAGCCGATTAATTCAGCTTGTACCTATCTATAAATATACATAATTTTAATAGTAGATAATCATATACATTATACATCACATTTCACCTTCAACAGTCTGATTGAAAAAATAACTCATAAACTGAGCCCATATTGAATTTTTTTGTTCGTTTAAACCAGCGGTTCCCAAACTTTTTATCCGGCGGTGCCTTTTTTCGGACCAAATTCATTCGCGGTGCCCCCTACCTCCAAAAAGAATTTATTTTCAAAGCTAAAAATGAAGGTCATCGACCTTAATATAGAAGGTACATTTTCAAATTAAAAAAAAAATTTTGAAAAAAATATAAACGTGAATAATGTAATTAATGACTAATTGTACGTGGTTTCTTAACAATATCAAGTTTTATTATGGACAGCTAGAGTCGGAGATTAGGTTCAGCATTGAAGCGGTTGTAGTATTTAATGCTAGTAGCAGTGTAAGCTAAAAATTCTGACTCAGATAAATACATTTTGACGGAGGATGAAATTAGTAATTTCGCTTAAACCTTATTATTTTTCAAATTTAGCCAGAATTCTACGTACAAATTGCAATTGAAGGAAAATGTTAGCATCAAGTTTGAATTTAAGTTGATGAAATATTTGTAATCAGCTGAAGTTAAGCTTAAGGGTTTTGCACTATCTAAAAAGGGATACCCTTCATAGTATTTTACAACACCCCTCGAGCTGGGGGGAGGGGGTGAAAAAATAATCACATTAAATTGTAAATATATATTTTTTTTTTTTGTTTTTGAGCCACAGTGCCCTTGAAAAGTGCTTACGGTGCACAGTTTGGGAACTACTGGTATAGTATAAACAATTATATAGTAAATATGGGTAATATATTGTGTGGTAAGAAAATCATAAAAAAAAACAGATTGACCTCTTAGGAATATACAATTTTAGCATTTATAGTGGTCTAGTTTTCGTAAATCTTTTTTCATCATGACCCATTTCCTGGTTTCTCTTATTTCTGATTGGTTGGGTTGATCTATAGTATTTTCGTCATCCAGCTTTTTATCAGTTCTTTATTTAATATTATATGGTTTATATACTTCACAAATTTTCATCAAGTCGCCTCTAATATATTGTACGTTGAATGTATGACAACATTTGGCCTCAATATAAACACAAAATCGTATTCATCTCCGGAAAAACGTACTTTCAATATTGTCTTCTCAATACGATTCGTCGCACCAGCAGCGAATCCAAGGGAGAGGGATAGATACCCCCCCCCCTGTAGGCGTGTTATATTAAAGGACATTATTAAGTATTAATCTTAACATAAAAAATCTAGACGAAATATCACTTGGAGGTATCTCAACCGTTGTTCTAGCCATAGAAATAGAATTCTAGGCGTGTGTCTGGCATCGCCTCCGTTTGAATTATTAGCATAGCTATATTATTTAAATGCCTACATAATTTATCATCGGCCGCACGACGTTTGACGCAATCGTGGCAGTATTGTACGAGTCAAGAGGTTCTTATATTGTATGCGTTCGTAAGCGCGGTACTGTCTTGTAGAGTTGAATACATTCTATTTAGATACAGATAAACTATTACCGACATATAGTTCCAAACTCTATATTACGTAGTTAGACAAAACGACAACGTGGTTCGAAACGTAAACTCAGATTAACCGCCAAGAGGGCAGCTATTATGTACTAGTAATATATGCGTCGATGCGACCAGATGTAGAAAGGGAGAGCACAGTGAATTCACTATAGTTTTAGTGTTACAGCGTCCAAACAGTGTGATACACCGATTACTACAGTCAAATTGTGGCGATAAATGTGATACGCTACTCGAAAAAAAAAACGTATTATTCCATTATGACTCCCCTGCAGGCTGCAGCAAACCCGACCCCAACTGCACTCGGTTAGGGGGGCAAAGTAAGTATACACATAAATATACTTTGCTCCTATACATATATTTGTATATACATGTATATCGTATATACGTATAAGGTATACTGCCTATACTGCCTATACTGCTGCGTTTGAAAAGGTTGTGTTCGAACATTAGTGTCATCGTCATCGTTCGGCGACCCCCTCGTTAACGCGTACAAAAACACCTTTGCACGTTATCCCGCATGCACGTACGCGTGCGATACGACAAATTTGCAGCGGGATGCAACAGCGAAAATGACGTATACTTTCGACCGTTTCCAGCAACGACAATGTTACATATTGTATATACGCTCCATTATGATGTATTCAATATTGTTATTATTATTGTATTCATGATCGAATGTTTCGATTACAAACTCTAATATATTACGTATTGCGTCATATTTTGAAAGTCATGAACATTAACTGGTTATTGAGTTGAATGTTATTTTCGTTACTAACATTCGACTTAGTTCCGATTAATTTATTAATAAACCAATTTGGCAACTAAACCTCTAAATGGTTTTTTAAAATAATGCCGTTGATTTCAACAAAAAGTTAAAATTATTTATTTACTTAATAATTTACTACAAAAAAACATGAATATTTATTATTTATTCTAATTTTTTAGTACTGGCAATTGGAGATAAGATTCTACTTCCTACAAAAATTTTGAAAAGTCTTAATTAATAGTCATTTTTAAACGGACAAAATGTGCATTAAGTTTGTTTTATTTTAATATTTAATTTTCTTACGATGTTTAATTTAAACTAATTGTATATTTTAACCTAATTAATCAAGCTATATAACATAAAAAAAAAAAAAGAAGCCTAAGTTGAAATTTGAAATAAGCTTTTGGAGAATACAAAACTACACCACCGATTATCCTTGTTATGAATACCAGTACAAATTACACAAATTAAACACAATACACAAAATCATTCATAAAACCACAAAGCGGAAACATGCTTAACCACATTTTCGTTTAAGAATTTAATTTTTTAGATATTAAATTTTTCACCATTATAGTCACTTAAAGAAATTTTAATATCATTATAAAAGTTTTTATAAAATCATTTCGAAAAATATAACATCGAGTTATTAGATACTACTTAAATTATAAATTTAAATTAGAACAAGGATAATAATAATTATATAATCGAAATTATTTCGGCAAGACTCCTTTCGAATATCCCCAGCTATTAGTTTTGAAATTAAGACACTAAAAATATATTTAACGAACTGTTAAATTCTTCATCAGGGTAACATTAATCATTAATCAACAATATACATCAAAAAAGCTTGTTATTAAATTTCAGTTATCAACGTTTCGTAAAATTATACAATTTTAGATGATTTTTATTGTTTGCAGTCAGAGTACTTTCACAATTCAGTCTTAATAGTACATTAAATATTGTGAAAAATCTTCATCCATCTTCTAATTAGAACTATAAGTTAAAAGTTAATGAAATACACTAATTTATCTATTTTATAATATTTTCACATCCCATCGTACTATACCGTCAAATTCAATCTTATAATTTATAATCACCTTTTGTGCATTTTATGCAATTATACGAATCTACAACATAAAAGTGACATGACTAGTACTTTTCTTTTTTCTTTTAAATTTGTATCTAAAACTTCGCTATCGATCTTAAATATGACAACGATAAAAAAATATACATACATATATCCTCATTTGTAACTTAAAAAGCTTCTTAAAGTCATTGTCAGTTAAATCAACTAAGCAATAATATTTTATTCGAAAACTGATGTCGACTGTACATTATGCTGTAGGTGGTAATTATATTTAGTATCGGAACTACTTTTTGAAAATACCACTGACAAGGCCGTATTTCATTGAGGGTTTAAATTAATTTTTGTCGAGTTTTTCTACATTATAGATAATTATGAAAAACTATTTTTCAGAAAAAACGATTACATGCTTCGTTTACTTTAATCAATGAGTATAAATACTTACGAGTGAATACTAAATACGTATTACTATTATCATTGAATGAGATAAATTTAATCCAATTAAGCTGAGTTTGTTGGATATTAGGTTAAAGATTTTCATTGCATTCCAGGTGAATAATTCTCAAGAGATGTATATTCCAATTCCTATACGTCCCAGATAAATGTGAAAATGTATTTGAATAATTTGAAAAGTTTAATTACAGAGAGGGAACAATATTTATATTTTGGGTCCTCCCGAATACTTTTTTTTGTACTAATTATTAATATAACCCTTTTTGATTGTGTAACCATCAAGCTACTATAAATTCATTGCCGAAACCGAAAAGATACTTATATATTAGTTATACACTCGTGACAAGTGGTAACGAAAAATAGTTCGTGGTCGATTACCGCGCCACTGCTTGTGGTGTAATCAGAGTCGAGTGACCAAGGTCGCTACTGCCGACCGGAGAGATGTGTACGTTATCGAAACGCCATGTGAATCGCCACGATTTGCATATCTATATCTATGCGTAGTATAGTATTTCGTTTTGCATATCTGTTAAACTCATGACGCGAAAAAACCGATTTAATTCACATGATTTACTCACGGCTCGGTCGTAAGTTTAATCATATACGAAGAAAATATCACAAATTATCGATCCCACAATCGTCGCTTTTCCCCGGGGGTTCACTGGCACGTCGGTCGTACGGGTGTGTGCAAAGACGTGTAACCTAACTTCATTGATGAAAAATAATTCGATTTCGGAATGCGACGACGACGACGACGACGGTCACCTCGTCCGCTCACCCAACCGCCTGTCTGGAATTAATATACCTGGTATTATATTATATATATATATATTATATAATATATACGTTTAATATATGAGTAGCATCTGCTGGTGGGTGCAAAAGTATCAACAGGCTAACCAGATTTCGCAGCAGCCGTGCATTGAAGAATATTTGTATAATATGTAATAACGATACGTATATGCTATTGTAACGATACGCTACGTATATAAATGTTATTATAATTTCGGCCGGAGATCAACCACCGCGTGCATACAAAAGGTACCTGTGACACACACCTGGCCAGTCGGCGTCACACTGGCTAGGAGGGTCGTCGTCGTCGGCGGCGGTGGCGGAATTTCCTCTTGTCCCGTATTGTGTATGGCACGTAGTATACACGCATACACACAACTCGTATAAACCTGGACCGTCTTCCATCGTTATTCTTTTCTTATTGGAATTTTTTTCCTTCTCTATTGCCCCACGCGTGTTTGTGTGTGTGCGCGCACCCGTATATAATACTATATTACCTACCAACAGAGAAACCCGTAAGAGTACATATATATATATATATATATATATATATATCGTGTGTGTGTGTGTGTACATTCATATTATATTATATGCGTGTATATATAAAATGATAATCGCGCGCGTACACAACGGGGAGAGAGAGAAAAAAAAAATACGAGAACGCAGTTGACGGCGCGGACAACAATAGGAACGTTGTATGACTTTAGGACGGGCCGCGCAGCCACTGTCGGATGACGGTAGGGTAGTAGGGTCTCCGCGTGTTTTGTTAGCCCGCACGCATTGTCACATCGTCACCGTCGACACTATGAGAAGTGTCGTCCATGGCGATTAATACCCGTCCTCGTAACACATATTATATACAGAGTGGTTGTGTCAGACGACGAATTTGCGTTCAGAATATTCGCGCCGCTGTACGCAACTCGCACGATATACGACTTGTAAACGCGATGAAAAATCACTTCGAAGGAAGCTGTAGGGCTTGAATTACCTCAATTCGTACCCGTACGGCCGTACCCTTTCCCCCTTTCCCTGAAAATCAGAATTCGTTATTACGATTTCCGGTCGGCTCTAGCGAGGTGATCGTAATGCGTCATTATAAAAAAAAAAAATCATTTCATCTCCGCCAAACCACCGACAACGATGGGAACTATGACTAAAATAATATGTCAATGAGTTTGTCATGACTTTATGGCGGTAAAATCGTTTGACCTGAAATCTACTCTGCAAAATAGGTACTTAGCAACGGGTATATCGAATTACCACGATTTTACCGACGAACGGATAGCCGTTATCCGATAGTGTTACGGGACAAAGGGGTTACGCAGTGCAAAATTTCAAAACGTTATATAAGTGGAGAAAATATTTCAAGCACGCGGTTGACTGCACATTCACCCCGCGCGTGGTCCACGGAGTGGCGGTATTTTAATAATAATAATTATTTATTTAATACGATGTAACATTCACGTCAACGAGATCCGGCGGATCCGTCGTCGACGTCCGGTCGCACGGCACCCTGTACACTCGCGCGCGACCAAGCCGAAGGGTCGTGACGGCCACGCGAGGGTCTGCTGCGCGACAGAGGGTCTGGCGGACGCGTGCGTGCGTGTGTGCGTGCGCGCGTTGCCGCGTACAGTCAGCCCCGTCGGCGCGCGGCACGTCCCCGAGTCAGTTAGTCTCCAACAGTGTCCGCCGCGCGATGACCGATTTCACCGCGCGACAGCAACAACAGCGACCGCAGCAGCCGCCGCAGTCGCAAAAGTTACTGCTGATGCCGGCGGCGACCGCGGTGGTCAGACCTCCTTATTTCGATTTTAACGACATTTTCGGGTGTTCCGCAGGGAAAAAACAGTCGCCGCCCATGACGACGACCGCCGCGACGGTGACAGCGACGACCACTGCAGCGACGGCCAACGGTGGAGTCGGCGGAAGTCCGTCGACGGGGACCGTGACGCCGACCTCAAACCACCCTAACAATAACAACAACAACAACAACAACAACAATAACAACAACAACGGGTCAATCAAACAACAGCATCAGCAGCAGCAGTCTTCGGCTGCGGTCCAACAACAACAGCAACAGTCTGCGGGCGCTGGCTGTTGCCCGGTGTGCGGTGTGGCGTTGCGCACCGCTCACGAACTCGAGTCACACTTCGTGTGGGAGCTGGAGCGGCTATACAAGCAAGCGGCCGCTGCGGGTCGCCGGCACAGAAGAGGCACACCCGATAAGATGTCAGAGCATCACATGGTGATGTGTGGCAGGGATGGAAGCGGCCGTTTGTCGCCTGTTGCGGGCGGCAGCAGAGACGGTTCGCTGAACGGCCGATGGGAGGTAAGTGTCAGAATAGCAGACAAATCGCACTGGTAATATGATATACCTATACATAATAAAAAAAAACCGATTTAATAATAAATGAAGTATCCAGTGACCTCGTGTATCTATATACTTAATAGTCTTTATGCGCCATACTTTTATATACTTACGTGCCTTGCGCATCATATTGAGTAAAAGTCCACGCCTAGAAAACTACCCAAAATTTTACAAAAAAGACTCGAAAAGTTGGAAACTATCTTTTTTTAATCCAAACTTTATGAAAATTTGTATATAAACAGACATTAATATAAAAAATGTTTTGCTCCAAAATTTTTTTGAAAATATAAAAAAAAATTTTTGGAAATTTTTTTCTAACACATTAGTTTCTTACCTCAGTATAATATAGTGAAATATACAACTGAGTGAAATATACAACTGTCCGAGTAAAAAATAAAAATTATTATCATAAAGAACTTTATAATTTTTAAGTAAAATTATCATCAATAAACTGAACCTTTGCTCAAAATCGTTTAATTAAAGAAATGATTTATCGTTTATTTAAGATTAAATACACCCACAAGAATATCCCACTCTAGAATAGAAGAATATCCATATTACGAAAATACGTCCTTTTTTTTTCGCTCCAGTTTAACTTACTTTTTTATTTATGTTCAGTTAATTAATTGGTTATAAGTAATCCATATTTAAATAAATAATATAAAAAATTTATAATATATAAATCGAGTAATAAAAAGCTATTAATTAAAACAAATAAAAGGGTTTTTATCATGAAACAAGAATTAAAATAAACGTACTTACGTTTTTGAAAATCCTTCAGACATAACTATTTTATATTTATTTCTTCGAGACTAAAACCAATACAATGTTTAGTTAATAAAAATAACGATAGCGGTGAGCTTCTGAAATTATAAACATGATAAAAACAGAAATATTAGACGTGTCAACGCGTGTTTAAATTAATACATGAAAAACTTTTTTTGGCTTTATTGTAGTTGTTCTATTAAATGCTTAAATAAAATAATCTTGAAAATGTATGTAATTAGTTGTGTACTCTAATTTATAGCATTTGAATAGTTGTTGATTTTACTTATATTAATTTTGATACCATTTTTAGTCAGAAGAATCAAAAACTTTTGTAGACGACAAAACAATGAAATTAAATGAATACATAAAATATTGTACAGTGTTAATAGAAAAAAAAGATAATAGCGTTTACTTTATTCTAAACTCAACCACGTACAGATTTGTTTTGAGTATAAATTAGTCACTAAGAATTCATTCTAACACCAAAATGTATTTATACAAATTTATGACTATGACTGATTATACAAATATAATTAATAAAATGGTGTAGTATTGAAGTAAGGAGCACCACCGTTGGCCTCTACAGATGAGTTTTCATCTACGTAATCGTATGTCAAAATCGCCCTTAACCTAACCTAATCAAACGCGAAATTTGTTTTTGACGGTCACAATACAATGTTTTTATAACTTCGTTCACCAGAAGAATAAACACCATCAAAAAGAACTGAATTTTAAAATAATTTAAAAAAAAGAAAACACAATTAAATTGGTACCATAATATCTATAAAAAGAATTCCTAAATCATTAGTGTTAATCTTCAACACTAACTTTCACACCACTATACTTTTAAAAGTTAATAGATACTACAATGCTTCTTGACTCTTGTATACATGATATTATAATTATAGTTGTGAACAAAATTTTGCTTTTTATCATTTAAGTCTTGTTACATATTTTTTAATAAATCAAAACAATTTTTTATTTTTTATTAAGGATATTTTTTTCTAACCTGAAGAGAAGATTTACAATTTTTTTAAATCTTGATGTAATAATGCACATCTGAATATCCTTCCTGTAAAGTAAAATTCGATCTTGTTTATTATTTTTTGTTATTATCCATTAAGTATAATTATTATCGTAGTAATTGCAATAGGTCTAGGGTTGTGTGTAAAACTAAGAAAAAAAAATTTAAATCGTGTAAAATCTTATCCGGCACGAGTACAGCAGCGGTTGCCGGAAAATCGGCCTTCGTCTCGATTTATATTTGCTTTTTGTTTGCCGCAACAAATTACGGTACGGATATTAATTTCACGTCGTTTTGCGACAGACATATCAAAAAGTCAAAGCTAACCGACACAACCGTTTGCGGATCAAGAACCGAAAACGGAAACCAGACGAAATGCTGCTAACGCCAATACCGGCCACATGCTGTTGTCCCGTTTGTAACGAGCCCGTGGCAGCTACCTCTCAGGAACAGATGAACGCTCACGTGGAAATGTGTCTGAGAAACAAGGTAATCATTAACTGTTGTTTATCACGCGAGCTAACTAGTAGATTTTTTTTTTTAAATTAACTCACATTTCATTTATTCTCACATTTATCTTTTAGTTATTAAATATTTGTGAGAGTCCTTATTAAAAATACATATTAATATTGTCTTTCTCCCTTACGGGAGAATACGGCCTGTCTCCGTTCGTTATTGGTTATCGCCATTCGTCCTGACCGTCCTTAAAGGTCACTCGATTTACCCCGGTTCGAACTTTATTCGCTTCTTTTCTGTCATATCATAAATATATGTCGAAGGGACTGCGGTAAATAAATGATATAAAAACCCGATATTTTATGCATATACTAATGTGAATTTCAGGGTCATCCGGCAACGGTAACAGTGGCGGCTGTGGGAAATGACGATGAAGATGAAAACGTAGATGTAGAAGGTGACACTGAGACAACTATGTACGATATTGTATACGGAGGAAACGGTGGATGGCCCAATCAGCAGCAACACAACAGGATGAGACAGCAATCGATGATTTTACACGGTGGCGGATACAATAGAGGTGAGTTTGACGTGTCATTTTGAAGGTATTTTACACAAAAAAAATGAAGTACCACAATCATCATGTGTGACTAGAATTTCATAACATGATAATAAGAAAGAATTAATATTGTGACTACTCGGCAATTCTTTCTTGAGTGCATTTACAAATTTATAACATCCACTACCTACATATTATAATTTTTATTTATAAAACATATTTATGTTTATTAGTTAATTATAACTAACCATTTCATAATACAAATCATAAGCGTTCCGAACCATAATCGCTTAATCATTACCTAAAACCTGTTTATAATTTTAGAAACACAAAAATAAGAGAATTTTACAAAATTTGGTTTAAACAAATTATTTTTCTTAAATGTAAAAGGTCATTATATTTATTTAATTTAAATTAATAATTTTAAACGACCTAACTGAATTATTTGAACATTTTCCTAGTAACATTAAAAATATAAATTAAGTATAGATAAGAAAGCTAAACATACTTCGCACCACGAATATTCTTCGCTTTTCGAGTCAGATACTTTTGTTGGGTGTGTAGAATGATAAGCAAATAGTAGCACATTTCTTCAATAATACGATTCTGAACAAAAGATATTAATAGTATAAAGAACAATAATAGTCTTTATTTTCAACACACCTACCAAGAGTATCTGACCCAAGGAGCGAGAATATTCGTGGTGTGAAATATGCCTGGCTTTGTTTCTTGTCTATACTTTACTTTATTTTAGTTTAATTTGCTTTTTTTTATCTAATAAATAAAGAAAATTGAAAAAAAATAATGAGGAAAAGAAGTGTTAGAAAAAATGTCCAACATTTATTTTTCACATTCTCAAAATTTTCTTGTACCAAAATATTTCTCATATTATTGTCTAGTCTATGATTGAATTTTCATTAAGTTTGGATCAAAAAAATTATGGTTTCCGAGTCTTTTTTGTCAAATTTTAGGTACTTTTTCTCAGAAGGAAATTGAAAAATTGAGAATTTCAAAAATGACCACTCTAAAGTATCACCTAAAGACAAATCCGGTTTCAAAAAGTTACTGGTCGTGACTTTTAGACAAGTATTTCCATACAAAAAAGTGTTCACAAAAAAATTAACATCATTGTAAAAACACTAGCTTCTTCACTTCGCTCAGAATCTAAAATTATAATGAATTATGAGAAGAATTAATAATTTAAAAGATTTAATCAATAAAAAACAGCAATTTTCAAATGATACTTCATATATACGTAGCATACAAATCGTAAATAATATACACTATACATGTTAATTAAGACAATTACTGTAAAATATATTTTTTTTTTTTTGAGGAAAATTCAACACATGTTCAATTTGTTTTTTTTTTTAATAGTTCCTTATATTATATTCCTTATATTTATTTAAATAGGTACCTTTATTATGAAAATATCAAAGTAATGATATTCCAAACACTTTTAATGAGTCTGGTGAAGTTTCAAACGAGAAATCAATCGTTGCCTTAAAAACTCTTCTTGTATAGAAGCACTTAGATTTTTATTTGAAATTCACGTTTAGTAAAATGTAAAACTCCAAAATAAAGAGAATCAGTCAATTTTTGAGGACTATATTTCGAAATAATAATTTCTCTTTCTCCAGAGTCCAGATGTAATTAATTAATTTATTCGCATAAGATGGAAGTGATTTTTATGTACAGTAAAAAATTCAGAATATTCTTTTCAATCTTGTTCTTTAAACATGAATAAATTAATTTTCACCGATTGCCAATTGCCTTCCTCATAATAATCTTATTTTTCGTTCATCTTCTAATGGAAATTTACCGAATTTCTTAAAAATATGCAAGTAAAATTTAAAAATATATAAAATAATAAATTTAAAAAAAAAAAATACGATTATGCCACTCTACAATAATTTTAATTTATCTAAAAATGTCACAGATCAATAAAAACTTGAGCACCATTGAAAATATGATATGATGTTTGTACAAGCTCTGCAGACTATAAAACTTATGAAATCCTGTCGGATATTACAGTACGCACGCATGTTAGTGGTGGATCCAGTGATGAAAATATTTTAATTGTTTAACTCTCCCTTATTCACACCTCTGGTTGATGATTGCTGAAAATACATCAAATTAAAAAATGTGTTTTTAGTGTTTATTGCACGTAATATTTATATGTCATTATAATTTTTTCAATGAGCGGAGGTAATTTCCCTTTTACCTTCCTTTCGGATCCACCACTGACTTATTTTTTCTACAGTATACACTATACATGCAGTAAAACTAAAAGTACATCATAATTTTATATACATTTACAACCCGCTAATAACCATTTTTTCTGATATTTGAACTACCTCATATAGATCTTAATTTATTTTACAAAGGGAATAGACGATTATAATATTGTAGAAAACATATTTTGGCCATTTATGCAATATTGATATAATTACCTAAGGTAATAGGTATTTTTGAGTTTTGCGATTTTCAAGAATCGACCTCTCAACCTAGAAAAAAAAACTGGCTACGCACCTATTATGTGTTCTGTGTGGCCTTTGACGCGTTCCGTTTTTCATTCAATGCGCAGGTACCACTTCCGTTCCCATGCCCATCAACTGTTCCAGCAACGCGACGCCGGCAAGACAGTCAGCCGGAGAGGACTCAACCGGTCCCGAAGACGCGGTGCTGGTGGTGGACGACAACGACAACGGTGGCGGCAGCAGCAGCAGCTTATACAACAAGTACGGCCCTAACCAGTACGGCGAACGAGATATAATCGTCCCGTCACGTCCTCCTACCACCGGTTCTTCTTCACCGGAAAGCGGCCGTCGACTTACAGCCGCCGAGTAAGCGCCGTCGCTCGAAATTCCCCATCCGGAACACGGTCGTATCCCGTTCCGCCGAAGTTCTATTTCGCCACAGGCCTCTGTTTTTCGTATTCCCAAATTATTATTTACATCCTTTCTTTATACTCATATTAAAAATCTTCCTAGGATTGACAATAGGTTTAAGAAAAAATAAATTTTCAAAAAACGTGAATCATGTGTTCGGCACTCGCTCGTTACGCTCCATAAATCAAAATTCTGTAATTTTTTTCAAATGTAAAATTCTAAAGTCCTATACAAAAATAAATTAGTAAATAAAGACGAAAATTATATTCAACACGTTAATTATCTAATGTACAAATAACTGTGTTGATTTTGAATTGTATCGTTCTCAACGTCAAAAGTACCATGGAATTCATAAAAAAAAAAAAAACGATATGAGAGCTAAACTAAATTTATACAGAAAAATTAATTCTGCGAAATGGAACTTCAGCGAAACAGGAGTGGGCCGTCCGAACAGTTTCGTTTAGATTCCCCTGCCCGCTAAATGTTTTTATTTTATTGTTTTTCGTTTGCTATCGGTACATTGTCAGATTTTGTCCCACTGTTTTCTCGCAGAATTAGATCGTAATTTTTTACTTTGCCCTACTTCATTAAGTCATACCAGTATTGTAGCGCGTTTTTTTACGTCCGCCGCCGGTCGTGGTTCTCCATTTCGACACATCATATGTCATTTTCTCACTTTCACTTACATAATATTATATTTTTGTTTATGTGTTTAGCTTAGTATTCTACTTCCTTCGTCAATCCGAGAACTATCCCCTCCAAACCGTTCGTCGACGTTATACGGTGGTGACGTAAACGACATTATATATTACCATACTTATTACATTATATTTACACACCCCTATCGTATAGAACTGCAGCTCACCGGAGCACCTAAGTCGGCTACACCAGATATAAAGAGGTGATCATAGGTATTCTGCTGTAAGTAGGTCCAGGATTTTTTGTATTTGAAACATTACGTTTACCATGGAGCTGGGCTCTAGAAATATACGACGAGGACTAGTACTGCAGATTTATTATTTATCTGACCAGTGAGGTTCTATACAATTACGGAGATTTTAATATAATACTTATCGGAAAAAATACCCAAATCGGTCAGATCAAACACAGTCTTAACTCTGCTAAAATGGGAAGAAAAATGTTAGCGCAGTATATATAGCATATACATAGAAATATGCTTTAACATACTTATACGTACACATACGTATACCTAATATTAATATTATGACGTTCCCCAAAACATTATCTACAGCCTTTTATTTTAATTTTAATTTACGTGCATACTAAACCGATAGCATATTCAAAATAATATAATGGAAAAAGCTTAGAGTAAAAATTTACATCATTGTATGTATTATATTAGGAAGAACAGATAATTCATAAATATTTAATTATTAGAATTAGTTCTATTATTATACGAATTTCCAACATTTTCAAAAGTTTATATGAAGAGTTTTCAAGTCTATGTCACATCATTAATCATTTATAATTTTTTTAGGTTCTGACGAAGTTCCCAAAATCTTGTTTACAGAAATGTCTACCATTTTTACTTAATTTTTCGGTAACTTTTTCTTTATAATATTTAAAAATAACCTTTATTGTTTTAAGAAGAAAACTTTTAGATCATTTATACTATCCAAAAATGGAATCAAATGATATGCATAATTTATTATAAATTATATATATATTAGAGTGTCTACGATGAAACAAAACTTATGTCAATATTTTTTCTCCCAGGGTGAAAATTGTATTTTTTAGATTAAAAACCCACGAAGTTTCAAGGTTGTATCTCAAAATTTACCCGTTTCGCAATCCAGTCATAGTTAAAAATACAAATAACATGATAATTTAATTTAAAATGTTTTTATTTTTTTCCACATTCTAAAAAATTGGAAAAATATAAAGCTGATGGAAATTGCTTGGAAATTGAAAAATTTTCCATATAAATGTAATTAATAACTTTTAATCGAATTTGCGCCTTAATTTCAAAAAGCCGGACATACTTCGCACGACGGGTGGTATTCTCTTGACGGGCGTATTAAATTTTAAAGAAACGATAAATCATTTCTTCAGTAAAACGATTCTGAACAAAGGAAGTTAATAATATAAGAATAAAAAAAAATTTTCGAAAAATGTCCAAAATTTTTTTTCACATTTTCAAAATTTTCTTGCGCCAAAATCTTTTTTATAAGATTTTCTATCTATGTTTAAATTTTCATAAAATTCGGATCAAAAAATGATGGTTTCCG
>JAIPRM010002747.1:0-21476 GCA_025469315.1 Stegophylla sp. TES_Ste_2020
AAGAATTGAGAAATTCAAAAAATGACCTCTCTAAAGTACAATTTAGAGGCGAATCGGGTTTCAAAAAGTTATTGATCGAAACTTTTGGACAAGTATTTCTATACGAAAAGTTGTACACAGAAAAAAATAAATAAATAAATAAACATCATTGTAAAAACACTAGCTTCTTCACTTCGTTCAAAATCTAAAAATCGGAGAAAGCACAGACAATTAATATTATGAAATATTTCAAAAATATTGAAAAAGATCGCTGGTCGAAACTTAAGGATAAATTTTACCATACGAAAATATTTTTACAGAAGAAAAAACAAATTAAATAAACATCATTGTAAAAACATTCGCTTCTTCGCTCCACTTAGAATTTATAAAAATGACAACAACAATGACAACAATGTTCAAATCAACAAAAATCGCGGCTTCCTGTTATTATCGTTTGTATACTCATATAATACGAACATTCGTATCATGATGTCATGTGGTTGAAAAAATTAATTCAATGCTAGTGTAATAATTTCTTTACAAGTGTTTTTATTAGTCATTTAAAAATTATTACACACAATTTATGGGTTATTGTTTTGGGTCATTTTTTATAAAAAATTTCCAAACATTTTTAGTTCACCGAATCCCCCCGAGTCATTACTAGGGATTACAATCCCAGGATCCCGACCAATTTTTGATCCCAAAAATACCGCGACCAATATTAATAAACCCGGGATTTGAAAATATGATTATATCGTTTATTATTTCATTATCATTTATTATTTATTTCAATCAATGTGTTATGATCGTGATTGTCCACTACGAACCTGTGATTTACAATTAATCCTCGATTGTAATTTGATCAGATGGAATAGTCTTCCAAGAAAAAAAAAAAAAAAATCATTAAAAAAGAAATGAATCTATTTGAAAATGGAAGAGCTTGTGGGCATTATTTGGAATTAGAATATAAGTATTTAAGGTATAAATACAGGGGCGTGCGCAGGGGGGGAGGTTAGGGGTTATATCCCTCCCCATTGCATTTTTTACCATGTTACTTTTTCGCTATAAAATACGAAACACATAAAATGTAAGAGTACCTGTAAACAAATAGTTGGAAATATTTAGTACATTTATGAAAAATGAGATAGGAAATCAATATGAATTATGTTTATGATTGATTATGAGTTTTAAAATGGAATGATAAAAAAAATAATTGAAGTAGTCTGTACTATGGTTATAACTTGTAGATATATTTACAACTGTGGTTATTTTGCGTATGAACAGCACCTATAAAAATATTTGTTATAAGTATTTATACAAAATTAAATATGTAATAAAAATTAATAAAAGTCATTTATCTATTAAATGCTTCATTGTGTGTAAAAAAAGCTGTTAAAGTATTTTGTAGTTTAAACCACATTATATTAAATACCATAAAATGAATAAAATAGTAACTTGTAATCGGTAAAAATGTAATTTTTTTTTTTATTGAAAAAAATATTCATAGAATTATGACATGAAAAAGTTTAAAAAGATTTATTTCGACTTTCGAGTGAAGCAAGAAAACAATATTTTTGTTCTAATTAAAATTCACTGGGCATATTGGTGTGATCTGGATGAAAAATTTAAGGGGGGAGGGGAACAAACGTGTTTATTTGATTGATTTTGCCCCTCTTCCTCAATTTTATCCAACTTTTCCAAAATCTAGGGGGTTTTGAATGATCGTGGGGGGATAATTCCCCTATGACCGAGTATATAATTTCCCGTTCTGGAATTATTTCTCACTCCACTTCTAGATTACATCCCCTCCCATCAGGAATTCCTGGGCTCGCCACTGTATAAACATCCTACTAGTATCGAGTTCGTACGTGCATTTTCAGCAGCAGCGTACACACAGGTAATAAATTAAGAAGCAGACTTGGCTATGAAACATTAGACGCTTTGTTATTTCTACGTTCATATTTTCAAAATAATCAAAATATATTAATAATGTAATTTAAAATTAAATATTTTATTAAACTTGTAAAAAGAGATAAAATAATAGAGCAATAAAATAATTTTGTTTTTATAAATAATTATTCTTTTTAATTTTTTCTTACCAAATTTCGGGGTAATCCCGGGATTAATATATTTAAATATCCCGATAACCCGGGCTCGTAAAATAGGGCCGGGATTGTAATCTCTAGTAATGACATTTATAGGTAAGCTGATACGGTTTTTCCGCAGGCGGCTGTGTTGTTATACTGAGCTTTTTAATAAACACTCGTCGAACGTGTGTGTGTGTTTCATGGGCGTTCTCATGGAGGGGGATATGGAGGGATAGATGCCCTCCCAACATTAAAAAATCTCAAATGGTACTTTATAGAGGTGATTTTTAAAATTTCTCAATACTTTTTCCAAAATCGTAGAAAATCTGTCGAAAAAACGGCAAAATATGCAATTACCGAAATTTTCGTAAAATTGAAAAAATTGCTTTTTAACATGACTTCAAAAATAATGCAGCAAGAAACCTTATAAACCATAAAAAAACGGTCACAGAAATTTTCCTTCAAAATTTCAAAAATATTTAATCAATTCTGAGTTAAGTATAGCATTTGAAAATTTTGGAAATTTATCGTGTCTATTGATCTTGACGATGTGCTTGATTCAACCGAAAAGAATTCAGTAAAATCGATAGTTTAATTTGGATTTTTCATTAACGTCATTGTCATTATAAAAAAATGTTTACAATTTTAATAAAAAATACAATAAACATGACTTGATGGACACATAATATTATTATATTAATATTCAATAATATTATAATATTAGAGTTGTGACGTGAAACCGGTGTTGCTTATTTTCTAAAAAAAATTTTCATTCCCGTCCATTGAAATGTTCTGAGAACGCCACTGGGTGTGTTTATTTCATGCGCGTACAAATATGTTACAGATCACGGGCGGAGGGCAGCAGCAGCAGCAGCAGCAGGAAATAAAAAAACAATGTCCGACCTGGACGACGGGACGTGCGTGTCCGCCGCAGAGGATATCCGGTGGCGCCGCCATCGACGCCGTTGTCGCCCCCTGTTGATCAGCGACCATAGTGCCGGGGGCAACAACAAGCGCCCTGTATAATAGGGCTTATTGTATTGTTATAATATTATACTATATACTGCTGCGATCGAGATGGGCAACCTGCAAAGCTCGTCGTCGCAGTCGTCGTCCACAACCAAGAGCCGAAACAAAAGGCCGCTGGTGGCCGAGACGCGGGACTGGCTGATGGGGGGCGCGACCAGGGCGCTACGGAAACCAGTCGCGCCGTCGACGACAGCGGATGAGGCGGGGGCGGCGGTGGCGGCGGCGGTGGGTCACATGACCGTGACCAGTCGTCGTGACCTCCGCCGGCAGACTCCCCCGGCCCGCGACCGCGACGATACCGATCATCATCATCATCATCATCATCATCATCATCATGCAGATGAGCAGTCGCAACAACAACAACAACAACAACAACAAGAACGCCGGCAGGAGCACCACTGCCGCGGCGGCAACGAGCCTGTAGCCACCTGTTCGTCGGAAGAGGAGGAGGACTCGTCGTCAGTGTTCGCCGACACGCTGACCAGCCCGCAGAGCGTGTACTCGGACGCCAGAGACGACGACGACGACGACGACGCGGGACCGGACGAAATGGTGGTGAACGGCGGCGGCGAGACGCTCGGCGGCGGCACGACCGGGCGCACGGTCACCGCCGCCGCGCACCAGGCTTTCACCATCGTCAAACACCGCAAAGTCGAACTGAACCCGACGAAATTACTACAATCGACCGTCGTCGCGAACGGTGAGTCGTCGCACATGATATTATATTATATCCAGCTGCATAACGATATTTTTTTTTTTTTTTAAGGGGGTAATGAATAGAGCTAGGGACTTATAGCTTTGAAAAAACTTAAAACATGCATGCATTTATGCTCTAAAAATACTAAAATAATATCATCTTATCAAAGATTAATTTCACTGTAAAAACTCAAAATATTTATGTATTATTATATTCTTCTTCTATTATTTATCATTATCACATTTTTTTAATCTTTGTTATTTTTAAGCTTACATTTAAACAGAAATAAAAATATCAAATAATATTATTCAATCTCTTCAGTTATATTCAGGGAAAAATTTTCCAATACCAAGAAAACTCAAAATTAAATATTGAAAAATAGGTGAAATATGCACTTTAAATATGCACTTATATCGAAAAAAGAGTTAAATATGAAAAATATGCAAATTAAAGAGAACTGTATATAACTCCTGGTGTTATGAAACGCATTTCTATATCACTTGGCTATGTTTTGAATGATTTTTGAAAAACATGCTATCTCCTATAAGTCCCCATCTCTAGTAATGAATAATGAATAAAGGTAAATGTGTTGTAAACAAACACCCATGAACCGAAAATAGCTAAATATTCTCAAAAAAAAAAAAATTGAAAAATGTGCATTTAAAAATACATAATATGAGCAGCATAAACTATGCTATAATTATATCCATAGAAATAAATGTATTCGTACACAGTGTTTAAAAAAAAAAAACATGTAATTACAATTTTTGACGGTTATGTAAGTATCTATATTAATTGATACTTTTTATTTATATTTCAATATTTTCATTAAAATGAAATATGTGCGTTAAATAACGAGAGTCTTATATTTTTTTAATTTTCGACAATGTATGTATCTGTGCCTATTTGGCGCTAGTAAGTTCTTGAGGCTATATATATATAAAAAAAACAACAATTTCTCCACCAAATTCAAATTCAATTGATAAATTTACCTAACACCATTAAATTACTGTTTAAATTAATGAAAATACAAATTATCGCACTTATTAATATAATTGGAAATATGCATTAAATTGGTACGTAAAATAAAATTTTGATAATTTGATAATAAGTATCATGAAACGAATTTCTATCAAAAATTGCGTACCAACAACTAAAAAAGCATACCAACCCTAAATGTATTACTGTTGTACGTCACACCTGCGACTTAATAATAATATTATGTATTAACTATCATTTCTTTTTCTACATAATACAGTTAATAAAAAAAAGTTAATTAATCTAGAGTTTGAAATTTATTGTCCTGAAAATATAGTGTATATATATATATATATATATATATATTTATATACTTGCAGTTGTACTCTTAAAAAAAGATAAATATGTTTTGAAAACATGCACCAGACATTTTTCTCCTAGCAGTAGAGTACAAAATTAAATCGAAAGCAAATAATTTTAATAAAAAATTGTACTTCGGTATTCAATAATACCTACTCTAAAATTTAAAATACTGAAAATATACACATACGTCGCTATTAAAATATTTTTAAAAAAGTTATAAGTTTATTCAAGTAAATATCTACCGGTATATACAGCTCCAAATATATTTAATAAAATTTGTACCACCAAAAAAAAAAAAAAAAAAAATACGTTGTATTAATTTTAGTCATACATTATTCACAATACATTTTTGATCATAACAGTAAGCTGAGTTAATTTAGTACATTTTTCTAAAGTTAATTTAAATTATTTTTTTTTACTATTTTTACTCTTCTTAAAATTGTGAAAATACTTTGAACACATATAATTTGACTTCGAATCTAATAAAAATTTGAAATTTATATCGCATTCATATTTCCAAAATGATAAGAGAGTTTTACGATTTTGACAGGTTTTTAAAATATTTTTCACTGTTTGAAATAATTCTTACCTAATATTAAACCTAATGAGTACTTTCAATTTGAAAACACTTCACATTCATCAGTACTAATCGATTTCGAAAACTTTTGACACGAGTTCATCGTGACATGCTTTGGGGTTATAAAAAAATGTATCACAGACAGAAATTGGATTAGATAATCGTGGCCCTTGGAAAAATATATTTTTACCGACCTATTATACGGCCCATTTGTATATTATGCGTACAATACACAAATTTTTTTATGTTTTTCATTTGATATTAGCCTTATAAATCCAAAATTTGAGTGACCTTTCTAGATTTTCTCGAATGATCGACAAGCCTACGCGGGCCTGATCACAGATTCACGTTTTTTTCCTGTTGGTACACCTATAAACCATCAAGAAGACCACACAAAAGCACATTACCATTATAAAACATGATAGGTATTCGTTATACAATGATATAAATTATTATAATGATCATCGTGATACGGCAAAAGAAATAAAAATATAATTTTCATGAAAAGTGACCGTAGCATACAAAGTTCTCTACACACGTCGTATTCAACTAACAACTCAAATATTATAAACTAATAATAACATATATTTGCGTGTAGGAGGATAAAACGTTCCTGGAAATTAACCATATTAAAATGTAATTATAGGATATTTTAAATTACCGTGTTGTACTTATGATTTCTGTAATCAAAGCATACTCATAATTATTATTATAGTATGAACTGATATGTAGAAAAAGTAGTATACTTGTGGAAAAACAAACCTCCAGATCGAGTTTTTTTATATAATTTTCATATTTGTTCTCATAACTAATAGGTATAAAGGATTAAAAGGATTTATTTTGTTAAAACTTACTGTAATATGGTCTTCATTATAAACTCATTAAATTACAATTTCGTCAGTTAATAAAACATAAATTATTAATCATTAATATATACTACTACAGAAATAACAGTAATAAATAGTTTAATGAAAAACAAACAAAATTAATTTATTAGCTATATGTACTCCTCGTACATGATAGTTAATAACTATTTGACAAATATACATAATATAATCTCATCAAAACAGTGAATTACAAATATTACATTTTGAGTATTCTAAGAAACAAAATATAGGTCTAGCAATCGATGATTTCACTTTATTATTAACGAATGAGTAAACAATTTCACCATACTATTATAGAGTTTTAAATAATCAGTTTGATAATATCATTTTTTTTTTTATAAAATATGTTTCTTGTAAAGCATTTTATTTTTGCATTTTTTCACAGTAAATACAATTTATAATTCTAATTTTTTCATTTTTATTCGTTAAAATTATTTTAGACACCTACAAACCTTATATTTTCTTACATTTTGAAGCTATTTTAACATTTTTATTTATTTATTTTACATAATAATACAGATCCGTAGAACTTTAATCGCGTTAATTTATACCACATAAGTATTTTAGTTGATTCAAAAAATATACGTCATAAATTTAAGGGGTAAGATAAAATACCCTAAATTCATATACCATTCAACCCAATCAATATCTTTGTAATAAATATATCTGTTACTAATGCGTACCAAATAAATCTCTCTCTAATGTTTTAAAAATAGAAAACGTCAACAACTACTACATAATTGGCGAAAAAGTATAATACTAATTTTTACGGTCAACTAGAAATCGCGTTCAAATTCTCTTCTAGGTTACATTTTCTTCACTAACTCTTTCCCTAAAAAAAAAAAACCGTCCGATACTTACTATGAACTACGTTCAGATATAATTAATAATCTATAAATATCTACAGGGTGATTAACGAAATATATCAGACTTCAGGAGAGGAAATTAAACGCTCAAAATAAAAATAAAAATACCGTTGTCCTACTCAGTATTCTCAAACACGTTGTAGATTGTAGATATTTAATTTTTCGTGTTTTTTCAGTTGTACATGATTTTTATCCATTAAAAAGTCAAATCTTTGAAAAATATTCACGGTAAATAAAAACTGAATACAAATGGGATTGCTCATAAATCTAACCTACTCATTTTAAATCAACTTCAGTGTATCTAAAATAATTATTATTGAGTTTTATAACTAGAAAACATATTAAGCTTCTTCACTTTGTTCAGAATCTAAAAAATCGTAGAAATTAAACGGATTAATCTTAATTTAAGCACCAATATTTTTCTAAAAATCAGGATTACAAAAATGACTATTTTGAGTTTTTTTTTTAACTGTAGTATTAAATTTCAAATTTGAAAATTTGGGTCCTAAAAATAAATAAAAAAACGTACGTCAATACTGTAGCACAATTCTGTAATAATATATATATATACATATATATATATATATATATTTTTTAAGTTAAAATTTATTAATAGAACAAAAGTTCTTGCATTTGTTAAATCGTATACTGGGACACCCTGTATCGTATATACATAATATATTTGTTTGTTTAAAATTTAATACGCCCACCAAGAGCTTCACACCCGAGACGCGAAAAATACTCGTCGTGGGAAGAATACCCATCGTGCGAAGTATGACATACGGCTTTTTGACATTAGTTGTATTCGTTAAATTTGGTTCTAACGAAATTATGGAGATCAAATGTTAATTTAAATTAAAGCTACCTATGAATTAAGATTTTAAAAAATGACGTTTTTATAATGTAATAAAAATAAAAAGGCATGCAATTATAAATATTTGTTTGTATACATATAAATAATGAAAGACAAATGTATAATATTATAATTTATACCAAACAAAATAAATAATATCAAGTTCTAAATAAAAATGTTTATTCTCATTATACTAAATTAAAACCTTCAATTAACATATTAGGTACAGACATTCACCATCAAACCAATTATTGTGTTCAGAACGTTTCAGACTTTCCTTAAATTAAAATAAGAAGTTAATTATTGTAAAACATAATTATGAATAAAAAAATGAAACGATATTATGATAAGTACCGTATAATTTAAGTTTAAATTACAATGATTATTTATCTATAATCTAGAAATTATTGTGTAATTATATAGAAATCCATAATATTAATTTATTGCAGTTTTGAATGCAATTTCTACTTTTCGTATGTGCCTCATAAACATTTTATCTAAAAATGTGCTAAAATAATTATTGAGTTCTGCACTGTACAGTATACATCTACTTAGATACTACATATAGATGTTCGTCATTCTCAAAAGATTTTAACGGAAGTTACAAAAACACTAAAGTGAACAGCGTAATAATTATTTTTACAAAATTAATGCATGCAATGATGATCCGAGGAAATAGTACATACACAAATTTTTATTTTTTAACTTAATGCCATTTTTTAACAACTAGCACTACTAGTACCTAAGTTTTACATAAAATTGGTATTATTGTATATAATTTCCAATAACCTAACCTATAAATTTTAAACATGCAAAATTTACTTTTGGTGTTTTTAGCTATTTTTCTAAACAATTATAATTATTTTCAAACTTATTGTTTATAAGTCTACCTTATGGATGTCTTGTGGTAATACAATTTTTTTTTTTTAATGGCATCCTCCCCCCCTCTTCTATTTTAACTACGGAATTTTATTCAGGTCATTTTTCTGTGAATTTTGATGTGTAGAATCGAAATTAGAACGAGTACTTTATATTTTACAACATTACGAATTATTAATTAGGTGTTATTTGGTAAAATCATATAGATTTATAATAATTACGAAATAAATTGGTAACTAAAATATGACGTATCCAAGACTGTTTTCCTCAATACTTAAATTTAAATAGTTAAAAAATTATTCGTTCAAATTTTGATTTCAATATAGATCAAAATTCACAGAAAAATAACTTTAATAAAATTCCGTATAGTTAAAATAGGGGGTTACCATTTGGAAAAAAAAATGTTTGCACCACCAGAGGATACCCTAAAGGTAGCATGAAAATAATGAGTTATGGAAAACATGGTTTTCTTACAGTGACTTGAACAATCTAGAAAAAAAATCCAAATTTTTGTATTTTTACTGCCAAAAGAGAGGTCGAACACGCTTAAAAAATCTTAACCTGTATTTAAACATATTATATTATAATTTAATGTAATATACCGTTTTTTTTGTGATTCTCCGTTCTTTCATTTATTTAGTAGGTACTACATTTGTCAAATGTTCTAGTCAAGAATGATATTCATGAAACTTTATGAGAAATATCATTATACTGTTTGATCATCACGTACGATCTGAAATAAAACAAAACAAAATATGCTTACACGATAAAAGTAAAACAAGATAAAATTATCCTTGTTATTATCTTCTTGAGATATTATTATTATGATGAGAAATCAGTATAGGTACTTTTTATTCATACTCGAGTATGAAACTATGGTATGAAATAAAAAAAAACCGGACATACTTCGCACGACGGGTGGGATTCTATTGATGGGTGTATTGAATTTTAAAGAAACGATAAATAATTTCTTCAATAAAACGATTCTGAACGAGGGTTAATAATAAGTTAATAATATAATAAATAAATGAGAAAAAAAAATTGTTAGAAAAATGTCCAAAATTTTTTTTTCACATTTTCAAAATTTTCTTGAGCCAAAATCTTTCTTATATGATTTTTTATCTATGTTTAAATTTTCATATAGTTCGAGTCAAAAAATGATGGTTTCCGAGTCGTTTTTGTCAAATTTTAGGAAAAGTTGTACACAGAAAAAAAGAAATAATAATAAACATCATTGTAAAAACACTAGCTTCTTCACTTCGTTCAGAATCTAAAAATGTTTCCAGAAAGAGGAGGGAGAAGATAATAATAAACATCAATATAAAATCATAAGCTTCTTCACTCCGCTCAGAACTAAAAAAACTCATTACGAAATTGTATACCTCATAATAATTGTACGATTGAATATTTTTTTTTAGCATATGATATTGCAATCACAATTTTTTTCTTCATATATTTATGAAAATATAAAATCATAAAAAATGCAACTGCTATTTTATGAACATATTATAATATACTCATAAGAATTAGAAATGCTTATAGGTTGTACCTATTTAAACATTGAAACGAAATAATTTTAAAAAGTATAAAATAATTTACAAAATTAGCCAAAATTCAAAATAATCGAATAGAATTACGTACACATAATATTTAATTTAGACGTTTCTATGATATACTTAACAATAAACGTCATACGATATTATTTTCTCGGATCGTTTGGGAAGTACACGTACGACGTACAGTAATTATTTAAGAGATAATAACGTCATATTATTATATATACAATTACGACACGTGAAAAATATTTGAACTTGTTCAAACATCTCATTCAGATTAGGAGAGAAAAAAAAAAAAAGAAGAAACTCGTAATTTGTCTTGTAATGTTTGTCGCACTCCTCGACAAACACGCAACGCGTCAACGTTTTTAACAGACACACGACGACGAGCTGAATGATCCACCGGCAAACTCTCACGCCGTATTTATCATTTATCATAATAATATGATAAATAATACCTACTAACTATTTTATATCAAATACTGTGACTTATCGCCGCGCGTTTGTTGTACCAAACGTTTAAATTTTTCATAGCGACATTTTTGTTTTTTTCCTCGAGAATATCGTATAATATTTATACGTATGACAGGGGTGGCCAACATATTAAATATACTATCATGAACCGCACACGGATGAATAAAAAATTATATAAAAAAAAGTCTTTTAAATTAATTTTTAATGTAATATTATGTTATAGAAAACAGCTGATGTCCAGTATTGAATCTCATTGCAATAAAACTTTTTTTTAGAATTTTAGTCTAAAAAGTTTTAAAAATAATCGTCATTCTGTTGTTATGGAATTTTGTAAAAACTTTCTCTATTTTGAAAAACCCAAACCATCAATTGGTAACTGTGCATAATTAATAATAATCGCACATAGTTAATTAAAAATTAATCTTTGGAATGCCGTTTTCTTGTGAATCATTTTAATTGACGATGATGATGAAAATAACCCATATCCAAATATTTTTCATATTTAACTAAAGATCATCTTCAAGAAAAAACTGAGTCGATCATACTTCAATGTAACCAGATCAGAAACACGTGGAAATAATAAAAGATATAAAAATAGCCGGACATACTTCGCATGATGGGTGGGATTCTCTTGACGAGTGTATTGAATTTTAAAGAAACGATAAATCATTTCTTCGACAAAACGAAGAAAACCCAAAAAATTTTGGGTAGTTTTTTCAAAAAACAAAAAAAAAAAAAATTGAAGAATTGAGAAATTCAAAAAAAGTACAATCCAGTGGCAAACTCGGTTTCAAAAAGTTATTGATCGAAACTTTTGGACAAGTATTTTTCATACGAAAAGTTATGCACGGAAAAAAAAATAAAATAAACATCATTGTAAAAACAGCTAGCTTCTTCACTCCGTTCAGAATTTAATATTAAATTATAAGAACTTTATAATATGCGCATAATATATTATTAAAATTATTATAAATAAAATTTCAAAAATTTCTATTAGACAGGTGTAATACTAAAATGAACCGCGAGCCGAGCAATGATATAATAATATGTATTTTATTTGTCGGTTTAATGTTTTGATTTTATTTTATTTTTAATCTAATAAAACGCAAGAACCTATAATAAAAAATGTGTGTCTGTGTATTCATTCAACACCAACACACTTGCCTGCCTGCATTGGCGTTTATTAGACGTATTAGTAAAGCTTCACGACGATTTTCTATTTAATCTGACCTATATAAACTTAAGGCCAAATTACATTTGCATAGGACATTATAATATTAGAACACACATACCTACTCGCTAAGCCGTTTTAATAATTACTTAAACCATTCGAGAAAAAAAAAAAAAAGCAATGAAAAAAACTCCATTCAGAGCAAGCACAACTTGTCTGCATATTTATCACATTTTGTACAATATTTATAATTAATTGGAAAACTCAATATTATATATATATATATAATTGTGTGTGTGTGTGAGACCTGTAAGTACAGAGTAGGCCACCACACGAGTTTCGTTCCGGTAGAAAACTTTTCTTGCACATTTACATGATGATATATCGATGCGATTCTACGTTACGTGCCATTGGGGTGGTATGATTAATAATATTAATATTTGATTTATGAATTACGATAGTTAAATGCCCCGTTTATAAATCATATACACGTACTCGGTTTTTGGCGAAAGCATTTTCGCCAAGGACACGTAGGAACAGGAATTTATTGCACGTTCGGTGTACTTAACGAATCCGAGAAAGGATTGATTACGTACATTGGTGTATCTTTGGTGTCCTGAAAAATTTTAACCAATGTAGGATAATGAATGTGGACAAAATTATTCTCGATGGCGCAATCAAGGGGGCGGGGGGTGTTTTGGGTGTCTGGACACCCCCCCCCCCTCAAACAATATTTATGGACATTTTATCAATGAGCATTAAGAAAAAAAAAAATCCTTTTAACTATATAAAATTATAACTTCCATTAATTCAGAAATAAATATGAAACATGCTTTTAATAATTCATATTGTTGAATATGCGATGCTAAATTTTATTTATAATTTACACAAATAATGCGTTATAAAAATGTTGACTATTGTAGAAAAGGCACTTAGATTTCGCTATATGAAATGTTTAATTAATGAATTCTCATAAAGTGTCCATTAACATATTTAAATAATTATAGTAGACATTTACAGGTGGACACCCCCTTTGAAAAAATCCTAGTTGCGCCACTGATTTTGCCTCCATCCAACAAACATTTTTGTATCAATATTGTGGTCTTTGCAAATTAAAAGCATACCCACTCTTAATCACGTACAATAGTACGTGTATTATCACCGTCTATATCAGTGTTTCCCAAAGTTGGGGTGCTAGAACTATCCGAGGGGGGAGATTGAGGGGCGTAAAAAAGTAAAAACAGCGACTGTCCAATGCAATGTGGTGAAATTTCATTCTCCAGTCTCATCGTCGTAATTTTGTAAATATGTGTGCAATTATTAATTAATAAAAATTATTAAATATAACTCATACACTTAATAATAAATAAACATTTTACATGATTTAATTATTTTTGTGTCTGACCGGCATTATCGTATCGCGATACTGATTAGCTTTGTTTGGCCTCAAAAATTTATAACGACTAAAAAAAGTAAGTAATTAAAAAGAAATAATATTGCAATTCATTTTAGGGGGGAGGGAGGGGCGGTGGGAGATTTTCTAACGCCAAATGTGGCGTTGCGTGAAAAAAATTTGGGAAACGCTGATTAATAAATGAATTTATTTATTTTTTTTTTTTACTTTACTTTTTTGTTTAAACTGATAAATAAAAAAATGTTCGTGAAATATAATTAATACAATATTTATAACATTATGATGGGATCGAATCCGTCGAATGCAAAAAAAAAAAAATAAAAAGTAAAAATATTTATAATAAAACAAAATGAATGTGTATTAGAGTTTTTTTTTTTTTTGAAAAAATACACATTAAAAACGTCATTTGACCGGAAAAAATCGTGTAAAACGTACAACGGCTAAACGACGAGTATTACGTATATTGAAACGAGTATAACGCGTTATTTATGAATTTATTTACAAAAAAAAAAAAAAACAAACACTTTGGAATACCGGGAATCGTGGACCGGGAATTTCGTATTTTTTATTTATTTTTTTTTTTTTTCCCCCAACAGCCGGAGACACCCGTCGCGTTGCGCGTGACACGAACAACGCGGCCGTCGGACATTATTAGACGGTTTTACGATGACAAAACGTCAAAAAAAAAAATAATAATAATAATAATAATAATAATGTTTATTATAATAATTATTGACGGCTTCCAAGCTAAATACAGAATTTTTTAAAAATATTTAAAACAGATGTCTCGTTTTTTTTAGAGTTTATTTCCATAACACGATTATTTTTGATTTCAAATCCTTTAAATATTTTGCCCCCCCCCTAAAAAGTTCATTCCTATCGTTGTTTCGAGTTTGATCGAAATTGCATAAGTTAGAACATTAACAAAACTGATTATTTTTAGTCGAAAATTTTTTAATTATTCTAAATCCCATAAGCACTTCGTTTACCAAAAAGGGGGTATATGTCAAGTATACTCTTGTTTTCTGATTTAAAAGTTTAATTTAAAATCAAGAATACATTCGTTATTTAAAACGAAACGTATGTAACGTTTATCAAAAACACAATATAAAAAAGCATCTATAAATTAGATGCTGAATTTTTAAATAAAAACTGAAAAATAAGTCATTCGTTTCCGTACCTAATGTACTTATTTATTTCATAAAAAAAAAAAAATTAAAGAGTATTTATTTTTTTTATTATTAAATAGTTTTTATAAATAATTTTTCCAATCTTGATTTGATAACATAGATATTACTATTTTTTTAAAAACAATTTCGACTGTCTTGTCCAGTTGGGAGATATTAGATACTTATTACTTACAAACACGTGTCAAAAGATTCATTACACTTACATAATATATCTATACATATAAAAATTATAACTGCTACATTTCAAATGTTTGGCAATGGCAGATACGGATAGACCCTAACCCCCCCCATTTGGGTTTTTGTAACCTATAAATAATATAGTATACCTAGTAGAGATATGTAGCAGTAGTGTATTTAAGAGGGCAGACGTTGAGAATTTAGATCCACCCCTAAATGAGATTTTTTTCCCTTTTCGTGTTCTAAGTACGCGTATTTTGAAGTACAATATTTAAGTTTTAATGAATTGACAATTATTTTAATAGATCTAAACATTAGAATAGATATTGCAGACGTTATGTGGAAAATCTAACAATAAGTTTAAGAAATCTGGATTTTGTTTCATAATAATTATTTGTTAAAAATCAAACAAATTTTTTTGAACAGTAAATTATGTAAGTATGAAGTGATTGGGCAAATTTCCTTTTGAAAGACATATAGCCCACATACACCATCGTTCTACAACTTTCCATATAGGAAAATGCAAAAATAATCTACTGATACGTTTTAAATGAACATTATTAATGTATGAAAATAAAATTTACAATTTTTTCAAAAATATTTTAAATGCCATTTAATAATATAATGATAAGAATATAGATGACCGTATTTTAATAAATTGTTTGAAAGAGGAAGGATTTTAAAACAGGGTCGTGCTCAGAAATTGTCTACAAGAGGGTTTAAGAATTGTTAAGAACCTACATTTGTTCAATTAAAACTACTGAAATTAGCATATTTAGGGTGTCAACACGAATAAAGGGTGGGAATTGAACTCCATGACAACCCCTCTCCCCGTGGGTCTAAAAATCTCCCCCTCCGTCTCCGTAACTCGTATGTAATCGCCGCTTGGTTTAGGTTGATTATTTACAAAAAAAAAATATGGATCTTTGTCATTTATCCCACCACACACCGCCGCCGATTTACAGGATGAAATTGAAAAAATCTCCACTCGTTTTGCAAATCCCTCAAAATTGTTGACAAATTGACGATATTAGTTTTCGGTCGGTGTATCTTTTTTTATCACTTTTTACAATTCGAATATATATTTGTAATTCGTTGTGGAACAATAATTAGTGTCACGAAAAAAAAAAAACAAATTTCTGGGGGTGGGGCTACTACCCATACCCCCGACGTCCCGTAGGATGAACCGTGATGGGGCTGAGGTGGGGGATGTGACGGAGTGGTCTACGAAACGCCATTTTGGCGGCGAAGTATTTCGCGTCCGTCCGATTTGAGTTATGCCCTCGGTCGTCATCTTCTCCTCCCCGGGGGTAACGCATGGGTTGGTGAGGAAGAGGGGGAAGAGATGCTCTAAATCGGACAAATCGCTTTGCACCCCCCCCCTCCCACTCCGATTGCGTTGACCTCTCTTCACAGTCCACACGCGCTTGTAAAATGTTCTTCGCTCCGTCTTATACACTTCCATTTCTCTGAAACGACTTTCACGGTAAATCACAACGACGCGGATACACACGTCAATTGACCGAACCAGCGGCGGATTTTCAAAAAATTTCCAAGGGGAGGGGTCCAGAAAATGATTTTCCCCCCTCCCGTTAAAATATCAAGTGACATAAGGAATGGAGCTAAAACGAATAAGAGTGGTGGGTTGATAATAATATTATAATTATTATTAAAATCCCACGTTTTAGATTCTGAGTGGAGCGATGGAGCTGGTGTTTTTACATTGATGTTAATTTTTTTAAAAAAAAATTATCTATACTCATTACCTAATCGAATATATTCGGTAATGAGACAAATATCATAATGTTTTAGTTTATATCAATTATTGTACATAATATATTTTTAAATGTTGAAATAAATAGTAAATCTACAAAGTTTCAAAAAATAAATAAATAAAGCCGGACATACTTCGCACGACGGGTGAGATTCTCTTGACGGGTGTATTGAATTTTAAAGAAACGATGTTAGAAAAATGTCCAAAAATTTTTTTCACGTTCTCAAAATTTTCTTGCGCCAAAATCTTTCTTATATGAATTTCTATCTATGTTTAAATTTTCATATAGTTCGGATCAAATAATTATAGTTTCCTAGTCGTTTTTGTCAAAATTTCCAAAAAAAAAAAAAATAAAAAAATAAAAAAATGAAGAATTGAGAAATTCAAAAAATGACCTCTCTGAAGTACCATCTAGAGGCGAATCCGGTTTCAAAAAGTTACTGATCGAAACTTTCGGGGACAAGTATTTCCGTACGAAAAGTTGTACACAGAAAAAAAAATAAAAAAATAAACGTCATTGTAAAAACAGCACCAGCTTCTTCACTTCGTTCAGGATCTAAACAAAAAATAAATAAATAAATAAAAACTAGTTTAAATTATTAGAGTAAAAATGGTTTAGTTACATTTTGGATGAGGTTATATCAATAAAACAGTATTATTATTCGTTTGTGTGCTTTTGTGTCAAAATAATAGCGATTAGCCGAACACCAAAATAAACACACACACACACACATTTATTATCTGTTACCTACTATTATTTTATTTATATATATATATATACATCACTTGTATTTTGTACCATACAATGTTTGTGCAATAACACACACACAGGCAATGTGCTACTTGCTGCGAACATACTGTGTATGGGATTATAATATTATTATTATTCGCGTCAAAATGTATAATATTCGGAATAAACGTGCGAGATTATTGAAATTTAATTTGATTAAATTGCCCATTACTCTACTACTACTACTACTACTACTGCCATTCTCCTCGCGTGACTAACGGGACGTGAACATTAAATGGATTTCCGAAGCAGAATTATTTTTCATTTTTTTTTTCTCTCTCTCTTCTTAGAGATCGAATCGTTAGTATGAAAAATAAAAAAAAAAAAAAAAAAACTGCACAAATAATTTCACGAATATTGGCTCCGATACGAAAATATTTCGTTTTTCGGAATATTATTATAACGAAACCCATATTTCGTTTTAATGCATTCTGTGTGTGTTTCAAGAGATCAGTTTTTTTTTTTTTTCTTTTTTGTACGTAAATATTATTATGAAAGTCAAATATTATTATTATTATTATTATTATTCGTTGTGCATTAAAACCCGCGTGTATTTTTTCACTACTATTGCGTTTCGACGAATTAATAATACTGCCACGTATGTGGAAAGAAAGAGACTGATTATTTATGAATGTGTTCTGGGCTTAAAGTGAAATGAAAATTTGCCCCCTCCTCTCTCACCACCACCTGCATTTTGATCAAACGTCCCGTTGGTTTGGTAATATTATTTGTTGCATACATTTTCTGTCCGAAAACAAATAATACACGTTGTTTTTTTATATACTGTTGATGTTTTAAATTTAAAATCATAATTTTAAATATATATGTATAAACTATGTATTTCTTAACAAATAATATACTTTTTGAGAAAAATAAATGCAATTGATAAAAACGATTTGGTTTTATAAACCCAAACGCAAATAATATAATAATCTAATTACAATTATTATTTTAATGCAAGTTCACTACTCTCTCGTATCGTTCTCTCGTCCTACCAAGGACCCTTGAATTTTATCGGAATCTAAAAATAATAATTTATTAAGTCTAAAACATTTTTACTTAATTGATTTTTACTGTTAAAAAAAAAAAAAAAAAATTTGATAAAATCTAACATCTTTTTACTCTTAACATTATATCAATACACAAATTTAAATTTTGGTTATAAATATGGGGTCAGCATTTGTATGCATTTGCATATTTTTATTGATTAGTTCAAAAAAATGGCTGATTCGCACCAAAATGTGTGTTTCATAACCTGTAAGATTATATACACACAATTTTTTTTGACATATTTTGGAATTTTTACATTTTATGATTTTGAACGTTTTTAGAGCAAATTTAAAATTTTGTTAATTTTTTTAGACATTTTTAACTTTATAAATCGACAATTATCATCAAATAATAAATTATTTATGGTTTTTAGAATATCAGAATGCAACAGGTGAGCTGATAATATGCTATAGAGGATATTTAAAGGGTATATTTTGGCGATTTTTTAGTGGATAACTGCGTACATATTTAATAGGTTTTTAGGGTAATTGTCATCTCTAGTTATAAGTAACAGCTTTGGGACTTATCTAAAGTGAGCTAAACCTAAGTGAATTCGTTACATGACATAAAATATGGAATTCGAATATTTTTTTTTAATATTCTATAGAATTTGAGTATGTTTTATTTTTTTATGCCTCTTATGTATATTTACAAACTTTTGTTTATTTTAAACTAAAATCATACATCTCTCCACCAGTCAGTAGCAAAAGTCGAGTGATGAAAAACTTAACGTACAATAAAACAATAATAATTTGAATTATTTCTCAATACAATCAATGTTTTTTTTTTTTTTTTTTTCAATCTATAAACTATTGCTCTACAAAATTTAAGTATGAATAACTAAAAAATTATAATATGCTAATATTTTTAAAACGAAACAATTATAATAATCTGTGCACATTTTCAATTTCGTATACATTTATCTCGCTCATAAAAACCAGTAGTAAATTATCTATGGAAAAATTGATAGATTGGCGAATTTGGAATTATTTTTTAAAGTATTTTATAAAACAGTAATAATTATACTTATCGGTGAATCGAATGATCCTGCGCACGTGTTTTATTTAAATTTTACCATCAATGTGCAAGAACGTTATTCAAAAGAAAAATTAAAATGCACGATACGATTTTTTTTTTTTCAAAAAAACTGGGTTATAGCAATTTTAAAATATAATTATGATTCGAGATGGATTTGTATACAGTGGATACGCATGTATATTTCAAAATAAATTATTATTAGTTCTTGTTATTACTAAGATATTCAAAATTGTTATTTAGCTGAAGTTTTTTTCTTTTTCTTCTTACTACTGTTTCTTATTATTATTACTATTATTTTTATATATATATATAAATATATATTTTCTTGTATTGTCATTTCAATTTATGTAAAAGCCGATTGGCGTTAATTTATAAAATAAATAAATAAATAAATAAATGCATCCGTAGTATTTTGTTTACTTAAAATATATACATAAACAATCGAGTGAAATCGGAAAGGTTTAATGTCACATACAACCACAGTTATTTTTCGAATGCGTACGTTCATTTTTTTTTTTTTTTTTTTTTACTGTTTTATCGCCAAATTGCGTTTGTTTTTCTACAATCACGCGTCTATGTATAATATATGTATGTTACGCGAAAGTGAAGACACTGCCATTATTATTTTCTATTATGATTTCACTTGATATATTATTATTATTATTATTTTTTTTTTTTTTTTTCTACGATTTTCGATGACCGGTTATACAACACGTTTCTGAACTTTACTGACATTTTAACAATATTTTCCAATTCGGTATATTGTAAAGTCATTAATTATTATTATAGATTCGTGTTTAAAATATGTAAGAAGTAACATTTACTAATATATATATATATATATTACTCGAATCGTTTGTGTGAAAATGTTTTTTTGCACATATATACTTCAAAAGATAATATAAAGACTCCGAAAACGTCAAAAACAGCCTTTTAAAACACTTTTAAAAATTACTTAAATTATCTTTTTAATTGTATTTTTTTTTTTTTTTGTGTATTACTAATGATTATAACTAAGACCGTAAATTTGTAGAAAAGTACTTTTTTTTTTTTTTTTTTGATAATTGAGTAACATAGCTTCGTAAGTACATAATTTGAATTGTGTAACAACAAATTCATGTATTATTTTGCATTTTTAAATCATATTTTCCCATTTTCTGTTCATTTTCCGGTATTTTTAATTAAATTCTGTCAAATAGCATCTTTCGGAAACCTCTTTCTGTTTTACACAGGTTGTACAATACCTAAGTTTTTTCGAAAATAACGCAAAAGTCACCAATATATCTGGGCCCTAACGAGAACCAGATTTATGCAAGTGCTTAGGGCGCATATTCACTTTACGCTGAGGTAATAACTAGGGCCCGGATTCCAATGCAAAACGCATATATTTCATTTCGGTGATCTTATGAAATGCTTTCCAAGTACATAACTTGTTTCGCGTAACAGAGAACTCAAAAGTGAAAGTTTTATTTTACATTTTTCGGTCATTTTATTCATTTAAAGGCATATTTCAACAGTATACTTACAATTTTAGATTCTGAACAAAGTGAAGAAGCTAGTGTTTTTACAATGATGTTTATTTTTTTTTTTTCTGTTAACACTTTTTCGTATAGAAATACTTGTCCAAAAGTTTCGATCAATAACTTT